>JABFPD010000705.1:0-10367 GCA_022817545.1 Cremastobaeus sp. ZL-2020 | reverse complement strand
CTGGGTAAGACGCTCGCGATAATTACCGTGGCCTTTGCGCTGCATTCTGCAAAATCTGGCGCGCCGCCAGCTTTTCGAGGAATTTATAATCCGGCGTGCAGATTACCTACTCTTTTTCGCGTTGCGCCTGCAATTGTGTTCTTACGGTTACGAGTAAAAAGTCGTGCTTTTAATGAGACCCATTTTCTATCGACTCACCCACTTCATGGCTTGTTAACATGGCGCTCCGCTGCGAATCATATAATTCAATTCGGCCGAGCGCCTATCGAATATGGACGTAATCCGGAAGCCGCGAGGAATTATTTTCGTTGAATTTACAGAATAATTTGCGTCAAATTGTGGCAATGCTACGAGCGGTTATTTTTTCCTCGGCCCATACATATTCATCGAGGACTCGCTCGCGGATTGCGAACGAGTCGGCTTCACGAAATCGGACGCCAGCGTCTAGGTTTTCGATTTGTCGAAATTAGAATTGCAACTTCTGTCGTTAACTTCGAATAAATGAATGATTTAAGAGCGCCGTAGGCAATTTTCGAGTAATTATTTCTAACGAATTCGAGGCTGATATTCATGGTCAATTGTGATGCAAATATTTGCGCCCGCAGAAAATCAAAGTTAACAAACCGTTTTTTCGTACTCAAAAATAATGCCGGAATAATTCACTGGCGAGTGCTTTTTGTTGTTGATAATAAATAGCCCCGTCCCCGCCGCGTCCTTCTCGGGCTACCGCAGGGAAATGTGGAATTGAATGTTTTCATCTCTTGCAATCGCGTTTGATCGGGAAAATAAAAGTCGATCGGTTTAAATCACCCGAAATTTATTCCGGACAGTATTTTCAAAATATGTGTCATAAACGCAAAGACAGACTGTTAAATCATTCAGGTCGCTGATTTACGACGCACCGTATATAATTGGCTATAAAAATGTACACAGCCTGCAGGAGATCTGCTTAAGTAATCCACGATCCTCGTATTTTACAGAGCATCACTCGACGAGTCGCGTCGAACTCCAGTTCAGCGTTCATTTGTCACCATCGTTTATGTTCTCATTATGTTAATGCTCTAAACCTAAAAAGTCGCATGAATTATCTCCAGCGCGACGGACACTATCATTCTAAATATTTCCCCAACGTAAATCAATTTACAGGATCATTAATTCCAGAAAAACGCCTTATCCCCAATTGATTAAAACCATTAAAATTACCATCGATACATTATTTAATTCCCGTAGTCATATCAGGCCGATATCAATTAATTGCTCTGTTTTTGTATCTGCTGATGTCATCGCGATAACGAGACGAGTGTCGCGGTTGGAAAAACCAGTAGTGACGCTTACGGCACTTGGCAACCCGGTTCGTGAGAAAGTACATGATATACTCGTGTCTACTCCGCGTCTAACATCGGCGCCGATACCCGCTCGATCGGCGATCCACCGCGGAGCAACTTGTAGCGGTCGTGGGGTGCCGCGTTGCAACAAAAACTTACTACTTTACACAAGGACGTAAATATCCCGTCCCTCTCCGCAATCGAAACCACTCGTGTCTTCCTGCGCAGATCGCGTGCAGCGAAAATTAACGTCATAACCCGCTGGTGGGTCCGATATATCGACGCATCTAATCATCTGCTGGGATGGGAAAGCCGGCGGTGGCAGAGTTAAAGGTTTCGAAAAAATGCGCCGCCGGAAAAAGATGACTGATACGCTTGTCATGGCGGTCGGGGAGAAAATACAATTCGTCGGGACCGCGATATGATGGCTCGCGTCAGCAGCAGAACAAAAACCACAGCTGCACGTAACATATCTAATCCTTACGTATCAAATGTTTCATTGTGATTCGGGTTCCGATTGGTGGCTTGTTAAACTTCCATTTTACCGGCCCCATAAAATTCAATGAAGATAACTGCAAATCCTTTAGCATATGTTTCGCGCCTCGGTGAAAGTTGCTTTTGCTGGCTTGGCTATAAATGATATAATATTTATATTACGATATCGAGTGTAGGTATATTGTTTCAGGCATTTTAATGTTTGACTTTGTGGGATTCGATAATAAAAGGTCGGCTTAAATTCGATCGCCGCGTTTGATCAGACTGGCCGATGTTTGACGTGTGGTTATTTGAAACTTAGTACTGGTAATGATAGCGGTGCGAATTTAAATATTCAAACAAAAGAATTGAATGTGCCGATATTCTAAGGAAATGGCGCTTGACAAAACAAGATATCTAGTTTCCAGCATTATTATTTTTGCTGAAAAAAGTGCCGATTCTCTTATAACCATTGTTCGATAAAAAATATTCAATTTTATGGATAGTATAGGAAAACGAACAAAATATTCGATGTTGAATAGGAATTAACGAAAAGAATGTTTTTAAAATGACATAACATTTCTTTATCTGATTAATAACAATCGATAATTTTTCAGATTATTTGCAAATTTTATAAAGAAATTTGAAAATACAGTGAATGAGAATCGAACTGCAGAACTACTAATTTATAAATCACTGAGGTTAATTTATCAATAGTAGTAATGATATATTATACAGTAGTAATATTGTCGTAATGAAAAAAATGATATATTATGATATTTTATTAAAGAAGAAAAAAGTTACTTCTGTTTGCGATACAGAATTTCCAGCTAAATCATATAGCTGTAATACCCGTTATGATCTGGAAAAATTATTATACCTTTAAAAAAATGTATAATATGTTCTTGAAAGTAATAATAATAAACTTGGAGATAATTATATTTCTATTCCTAATATTTTCTATTCCTGGTATTATATATATTCCTGATATTTTCTATTCCTGGTAATATAAATTGTCTTCATTTTGAAATAATTATGAAATATATGTGTTTTGTTAGTTGTGTTTTTAATAAATTATAAATATTAATAAACTTTTTTGTTATAGGACTATAACAACTAAGGACCTGGGTAAAAATCTGTTTAAAAACTAAACATAAGTAAAAGACACACCTACACTGAAAAAAATTGATTGTTAACCCCTTCGGTCACCACGTCCTCCATTATAATAGACGCACCTGAATTTTACAAATATTAAAAAAATCATGCAAATTATTGAATTTAGGTAAAACCTAACGACTCTATATATTGTCTGTGGTCTATAGATTATAAAAAATATGTAATTAATTATAAAATATCAGTAATTATTTCAAAACCTATGAAAAAACGAAAAAATTGTTTTTCAATTTTTAGTGAAATTCTTTTTAAAAGTACATAAGCAATTAAAATTAATCAAAATTAAAGTAAAAAACCACTCCAGAAAAATTCGTCACTGAAAGGGTTAAAATAATTATTACAGTCTTTAATACGAATACCTGAAGTTTTTATTAAATTTAACAAACTGAGACGTATAGTATACGTTTTGGGTCGAAGGGATTCGAGAAAAATAAAGTTAAAATGACACGTGAGTCGTGAATTTTACTACTCGAATTTAACAACTCGAGTCGCAAAACTCAAATCGTACATTTTAAATCAATTTTTTAAATGTATGAACCCCAGTAAAAGGGATCATATATTGTCAATATATTAACAATATAGTGACCATATATTGTCAATATATTAACAATATAGTGACCATATATGGCCAATACAATGTTCTTTAAAAGCAATATATTATCATACTTTCTAATATATTGACAATATATTGATAATGTGTGGACAATATATGAACAATACATTATTAATATATTGTCCATATATGATGATTTTTACTATGGAAGCAAGCTATCTGCATGTTTAACACAATCATTTCAACTGGCAATTTGACCTATATGTCACACCGTTTTCTGCTATCTTTGAACGGCGTACATAATTCCCATTTTTGTGTCCTTGTTTTGTAGGACCAACTTGACCTAATGTGATCATCGGAAGTCAACCTATTAGTATCGCTGATTTATTATTCAAAATTATTTTGATTTGATAATGTTATAAAACGATATAAAACCAAAAATAGAAAAGTCCTAACAAGCTAAATAAAAGTATTTTGTTTCACTTGAAACCACATAGACTGATATTTTTTGCAGTGTTTTTATATCTCATTATCTTAAATTCACGATCACAGTGAATAAACTTATAACATTGTTTCGTAGATATAATAACTTGAATATATTCAACTGATAAATTCCAACTACGAAATAACAGTTTATTCGCACGACGCCTCGAAACAACGGGCACTAAGCCCGAGTCTAAGACAACAATCGCCTGAAGTTAGAATTTATTTCTCCAAATTTATATTCAACCGTATAAATCACCGAATAAAAATGTGCGAATTTACGGTGAATCTAGTCTCAGGTGAAACGGCATCGAACGAAACGTCTGTGACCGCACACTGTCAATACAATACCAAGTGTACGCGAATCCGGATAAGATAAACACTGGGGAATACAAGCTAGGTATTTCAGCTCAATTTAAGATAGCAAGCTAATATTGGTTTAAGCTAAAACTGTCGTCGCAGTTTGCTATGAAGTTACTAACGTTTGTCAACATAAGTTCTCCGGCGCAAGCGATCGGCGTTGATTCGAGGATCACCGGAGGATAAACACGTGGAGGTCCGCCCGCTCGACTGGCGCGGAGTTACGGATCGCTCGGACACCTCGGTCGGAATAAGTGAAACGCACTTCGGGGGACCGTCGAGTACAATACAAATCGACTTATCGTCATTGTTATCGACCGAGCAAACACCGCGACGGAATAAAATCATGCGGCGTGCGTATCAGATTACAAGAAACGAGCGCCCTTGTTTGTAAGAAAGTCATCTCATGGGAACAACGCGCGACACCGAACCTACATCTTCTCCGGTCTCCCGCGTTTCTGCCTCTCGTCCTCTTGCTCGACTGCGTTCGTCTTGCTCCAGAGTGGGCGAGAATTACAAGCATTTGTTGTGCTGTTGCGGTAATACAGTCCGCTGATTTATCGCGGAGGTGAGCCACGGCGAGGTGTAGCTAATTGTTCTTGCATGCAGATCCTTCGCAAGGCGCTGCACAATTAATTGTTCGCCAAGAGGACACGCGCGCTATCGCCATTTCCCTTAGCTTTTTCGACTTTCACGCCCTGCCTCCGTCCCCTTTACTGGGCACCAAGCTCGGGTATCGCGGAATTTCAGAGAATTTTCCGACCACTTGGACGTCCCTCGGCGAATGTCTGAAGCCGCTGCGGCGCAGCGCTGGATATTAATTGCGAACTGACGCGATACCTGTAAGTACGTTAATTACGCGACAGCAAACTTTCTGAGCGCCTCGACTCCTGTTCGCCACGTGGAAAACGTTCTCGCGCGGGTCACCGACTATGTAGATGAATGCCCATAGCTATCTTCTAAACGTGAATCTATTTCGCTAAGAATTTGACTCCGCTCGATGACCCGAACCACTGTATTGTCACGCCGGGTACAGCTACTTGAGTTATCGTTATGGGGTTAATTGATGTGAAATTGCTGATTGTATTTGGGTTACTTGACTGGTTATTTCTGGTATCTGGGAGTGTGTACTGATTCGTATCTGGGCAATTACGTTCGAAAGAATGATGGGAAAGTTAAAAATGTGCTTTTGTGTTCGCAGTGAAATTGTATAAGGTTCATAACTTTCAAGACATTTAAATATCTTTTTATAGTATAAGCTAATATTAATTTTTTTATAAGAATTTAAAATACTAAACGATTTAATATATCATAAGTTCACTTGGAATTATTCTCAAATGTTCCTTAATATTCAGGTGTTTAAGGGAATATTAGTATTGATTTGAGAATATTCAAATATTATTTATTTGATATCTTAATAATTTAGAACTATTCGCTTATTCAGGAATAAGTGGGATCATGTACCAGTAATCTAATTATCATAAACTTTCGATTCTATCTCTTACCGGATTTCTAAAATCAACGAAGAAATTTCATTCATTTGAAAATATTGCTTAAATTAACTCATTCAAGCAGATTTCAAATCTACGTCTCGATAGTGAGGTTACCTAATTTGAGCACGGAAAACTTACGTGAGGAATTGCTGAATACATGACATTCAATATGGGTTTCTTCATACATTTTTGATTGGACGATATCTATCACGTGACGCATATTACTACCACAACGAAAACATTAACACCTAGACGTTTGAAGCGCTTTCTGCCTGAATCAGTTAAAATATAAAATGTCATAGATGTTGTAACAAAAATCATTAACATTAAAATAAATGTATCAACAAGTTTATACTAACGCTGTCGCTCTTTACTACTAATATGAGCAATAACTGGAACAAATCTTCTGTGTTGGGAATCACCCAATCAACTTTCGGTGGAACACCAAATGTAGCATCCAAGAATAAAGTTTGTGAATTTCCAATAGTTTCATTTAAGTTATTCCTATATAATATAAGGCTTTGGTGACCAAAATCGCCTACAGACACTGCTTTCATATGGACAGGACCAGACTCAAGAATATAACTCCAATCGCCACTTGCAAATAAATTAACAAGATCTTCAAATGTTCTCGGTAGGGGCGGTCGTACTTTCTTACGCCAAACTTTGATACTTTTTTGCAATGAATCATCAAAAGGAGTCAAGGCAGCTCCTTCACGAAACCTATTAAACCAATTGCATAACTTTTAATGTATATGTGTACTCGGATTGACCTTCTAGTGTCAATCCGAGCATTAGGAACAAAAATTTACTAGTACTTACACTGAAGAAATTTGACCGTACAAAATGTCTGCCGGCTCGAATTGAGTAGTAACAGCTTCAAAAAGTGCAACTCTAAAACTGTGAACAAATTTTTCTTCTGGGATTTCATCATGGTTATGTTCAGATGTAATTTTATACTCTCCAGTTGAATAAACTATTATACGTCCATGGCATTTTAGTGACATTTGTGATTGGCAGCAAGTCATTTGCCTAGCATGAAATTATACCATTTTTATTGTTTCAATTGACATAAAAAATTATTCGATATAGGGAGTTGATAAGATGACGATGTAAAATTAGACACATTTTAGTGTTTTCTATTTTCCGATCCAAAATGCTGGTATTTATCGATTTACAGAATTAACAGTGATTAATTAATGAATAACAGGAGAACATAAAAAATTTCTTTTCATTTACAAAATAAGAAAAATTAATGTTAGATATTCCTCGCATAAAGCTTTGTTTTGTTTTTATATTGTGCTCCGTTTCAAGATAGCCATCTTTCCAAACTTGCGACTGATATAACCAAAATGTTGCACAACAAATATATATACAATTTGATCACATCGAAAGGACTATTTTTATAATCTATGATCTTTTAAATATAAATACATTTTTATAAATCGCAATTATTTTTTATGTTTTTAGAATTTTATTTTTTTCCGAAAATAAGAATAACAATAAGGCTATAACAATGAACAATGAAAATTTGCAAAATACGATTAACATAATGAATACTTACATTCTTTCGTTGCATATTTTGGTACGAACGTACCGAAATCCACCCTCTAGTCTTTCTCCAAAAGCAAATTGCTGATTGTCCTGCATATTAGGGTCACAAACGTCACACGAGATAATAAAAATACAAAACTTTTCTCCTTGCAATAAGACGTACTAAATTACTTTGATTTCACATATACTTTGCAACAATGAATCAAACTAAGAACCCAAAACAATAACGCCACCTTTCGATCATTAAAAAAATAGTATTCAATCTCAGTGTTTATTTTTTTAATATGAGTATTTTTTAAATAATCTCAAATATACTTTTTAAGCGTTTTCAATTTTTAACAAAAATGATTTGCAAGAAAAACGATTATTAATTTTAAAAAAATAGATATTTTGTTTTAACGTAATTTTTGAAAAAAAATTAATTTGCCATCAGATGGCGCGATTGTTTCTTTAGTTATATAGTAACAGCAGCAACAACAACAAAGAGAAACTAAAGACAAAGCTCAGTAATTGGCGTATGGTGAAAATTTACCGCTATTAATCCCCACAAAACAAAGAAGAGACGAACGAAAGAATAAAAAAGAAGAATTAAACCTCTCCTTGAGAGGTTTAATAACATAAAAAATGTTACGTTTTGACCGTAGGACGTGGGAAAACCAACATCAATTTTTCGAGGAGCGGTTTCATGAAGGTTTTAGATATTCTATCGACAAAACACGTAATGCAACAAGGTAAATTTCTCATCGAGATTGCGACGCTTGGTTACACCCAAGGTTACACCCAATTTTCTTCTCAATAATATATGTCTGGATTATTTCAGATATATGGTTTGTTCTTTAAAACACGCTTACAAATGTCGAGGAAGAATAATTGTATATCCGACAGGAATTTGTAAGAACACATTAGAACACAACCATGAACCCATTCCAGAAGAAAAACATATTTACTTATTTAGAGTTGCACTTTTTGAAGCCGTAACTAAAAGGTTCGAGAAACCGAGATATTTATATGACGAAGTTGCTATGCTGTAAGCATATTATTATCATTATTATTATTATATGCCTTAAACAAAAATGATTTCAAATTAAAGTATTGTAATGCAGTGTAAATATATACAGTATATATGCACACATTCACATAAATATTATTTTAAAGGCACCCAGAAGGAGCTGCAGCAACTCCCTACGATGAAGTACTTTACGCAAGTATAAAACGTTGGCGTAGTAAGGTACGACCTCGCACCCCAAGAACATTTGATGACCTTGTTAATGTGCTTGCAAACAACGATTGGATTAACGCCCTAGTATCTGGTTCTGTCCATATGAATGGAGTGCCCGTGGGTGATGTCGGCCATCGGAGTGTTATTTTTTACGATGACATGTTTCTGAGAGAAATAGAAAATTCTCACACTATTCTGATGGATGGGACATTCGGTGTTTTACCCCAAGTTCACTGGGTTATGCCTAACATTCAGGGCCTTTCCCAACTGTTCTTTATATCAGGAGTAAAGTATGACTGTGTGAGTATGTTATGTTTTAATCATTTCTGTGTTGATATTTTTATATAAACTATATATATAGCTTGTTGTGATATAAAGTAATGTCTCGAATTACAGTAAAAGTAGAGATATAAATTAATATATTAATTTTTTAGTAGTGTAACAAAAGTGTGAGTAATATATGAATTAATTAGTGAAAAACAATATTATATAATTGATTTATAAAATTTAAAAATTTAATAATATTAATAAAGATAATAATATTTAGATAAAATTGAGCGTATATCACATATACCTGGCAATCAATAAATGATGTGTTATCAATGTATGCACAATCCATCACATTCAGCTGACCTTTTCTTCTTTCTTTAATTGGCATTGAATTAGAGTGTTTATGGGGTTATCTACAGTACAATATGTAGACATCAGTATTTTCTTTTTGTTTAAATATTGCTACTTATTAGAATGTTAGAAACGACAAACGAGCTAAGCTGCTCCTTGGCTGCTCCAAATTGAAGAGGTTAGAAAACCAGTATTGCAATAAGCAATAACATCTAAATTCACGCAACATATTAAGCGCAAGTCAGAGTTCTGCTACCCCGGAGTTTTCTATATTGGCAATTTATTTTATTAAACGACAAGTAGCAAATCATTTTTTTGAGAAGAGCGTTATTCTTTATCAAAAAAGGCGATTTTTCAAAAAAAAGAAATAATCTATATTTTTGATATGGAATTATCGAGATGAACACGTATGAAATTTGAACCTCTTTGCTGACATGAAAAAAAATTAAAAAAATTGAAAAATTTTAGAAGAATCTAATTTCTTAGACCACACGATGTTCATGTTTATTTAGATCAGTGTGTCAGGTTTCTGTCTATCTTTTTTTATATCTGTACTGGTGTGTGTAGTCTCTTTCTATATAGTACACCCAGCATCAGTGAATCGTACAAGTCCTTAGCGAGCTCTGTCTCATTCTCTTTCATACCTTTTAACTGACCTTCCATCTTCTTTTCTCCTATGCAGGAATTGTATGATTCACTGACGCTGGGCGTACGTTATTGTTACGACTAGTAAAACAGACAGAAGAATAATCCTAACTTCCATACCGAACACCTAGATTTTGAATTAAAAAGTAACCTTCGCAAAACTTTGGTAAGGCAAGAGAAACATTTACAGTGGTAATTTTGCCAATATTCTGTTGCTCTGTTCCAAGTTCAAACCACAGTTGTGTTTATGCATTAAAGCAATCTCTGCTATATTTATATCATCTTTAAAAAAGACTATATATAATGTTTAATAAGATTATTATTTCAAGTATCATTATCAAATTCATATACTAGAATAATTTGTGCATTTAATCATAATAATAACAATAAAATTTAAGCTCCTTCAGCGATCATTCTAGGATCCATAAGATTTTTAGTGATGATTTAATTAATTTTTAAGTGTGAAT
>JABFPD010000704.1:0-10368 GCA_022817545.1 Cremastobaeus sp. ZL-2020 | reverse complement strand
AAGAAAAAAACAAAAAAACCTAAATCAAGTGATTCAAAGGTAGTATAAATATATTCTATGTTATAACAAATTTTTTTTAATCTTTAAAGTGGTGTTGATTTTGAATTATTTGCCCCCGAACTTTGCAGACGACAGTGGTCGTAAGTGAGGCACACGTGATACGTAACACGTGAATGTTGGTTTGAGATGTGCAGTTTTTTATTAATGCTCAAAATAGTATAAATTCGTTGACTAAATGTTGTAAGATGCTTTTTTGACTAAATAAGTAATGTTTTGTTAAATGATTCACTACAAATGTTAAAGTTTCTGTCCTATCATTCATCAACTGCTGTTTTCTGTAAGTAACATTCCTAACCTCAACCAATTTCCACGTGTAAAGTTTATTCACATTTGCATATTTATTAAAGAAGAAAAACATAATCATTGTATGAAAATACTGAAAGAAAATCTCCAATGATATTTATTATTCGAAATAAATGTCTAAATTTTAATTTACTGTTTCATTTCCTTAACATTGTACGCGTGTTTATAGACAATTTTTAAACAAGTGTGAATATATAGATATGCGACTGTATGTGATACTCATTGCTTTCATAATTTACAATTAGTTTTTTCGGCATGTTAATGCATTGAAATTGTTGTTTTGTGTCCAGGATTCGAAAAAGAAGGATGAAATACAACAACGAAAAGCAGAGTTATTGCTTGCAGCTATTGGCAAAGATAAAGAATGGGAGGTAACTGCGATTAATTCATGCAAGTGAAATATATGTCATTTAGCAATTAATGTATATATAATTAAATTTATTTATAAACTGTTTTGAAGGATTCTAGTGACGATGATTCAATTGATGAATTCTTTTCGTCTAAATACTCCAAAGGTGATATGCATGACAAAATTCTACAACTAAAAGAAGACAACAAAAAGTTACAGGAGGAGAATGAACGCCTACGAGGACTTATTAAAATGTCTTCGGTTTTACCTAAACTGCAAAATACAACTGAACAAATATTAAAAAATTTGAGTTTAGTAGAAAAGAAGACGTCACAGGCTATTGTAATTAAGAAGGATTATTCTAACAAGGTAATATAAATTTTTATAATCATTTTTGAATATTGAAATTAAATTTCTATTTGATTTACTAGACGGCATAATTATTCATTTTGTACTTTCATTCATTATAATAAAAATTCAATTTTGTGAACTGCAAAAATTGTTCGAGCTTCGACTTGATTTCTTGAAAAGGTTAACATGATGCCACATTAAATTTGAACTTTTCACAGCATTAAGATTATTCAATCTACATCCAATTGTATTTTCTGTGGGTTTATATTACAGTATTTTATTTAATTAACAGGATGAACTAAAATCTCAATCAGTCTCAGGATTAAAGCCAGCATCAATAAAAGTACCAACATTGGTAGACGACTCAATATTGACAGTTACACCAAAGGCAGGATCAACTGACGATGGAACCCTGGATCATGCAACAGAGGTTAATTTGACTAAAGCAGCATCGTCATCTTCAAGTGTATGTATAGAATTGAGGAATTCTTTATTAATTTCTCATATTTTGTGTATCAACGACAAGTTTTCTCTTCAATACTCTTTATTATTATTATTATTTTTGATGATTTAAAATGCAACGAATATTTATTTTAACTGTGATTTATACATTACAATAATTCATTCATTTTATAGGATAAATCTGAATCACTTTCAACCTCAGGACTAAAGCCAGTACAGAAATCTGGACAGACTTTCGTAGGAAACACAAAATTGACGGTAATACCAAAAGCGAACTCAACAGACAATGAAATCATCATACATGCAACGGAGGATAAATTAACCAAAACATCTCCAAGTGTACAGAAAATTTATATAACTATTTTATTGACAAAATTTAGCACAATATTAAATCAGTTTAAGGATAGTTAGATACAACTTCTCAATTTATAATCATATCAGTTTTAAAGATATAAAATAAAATGTAATGAGTTATAAAAATGTCAACTTGATGCTATAATGAAAAAGAAATTTTTCATTATTGAAATACAATTCATTATTGCTATAATTAATTTTTTTATTATGATTCAATTCGCATCAAATACATGTTTTATTTATTACTTAAACAATTTTTTCCAGTTACAAGATGAACAAGACTCACAATCGGCAGTAGGATTAACGCCAATTTTAAATGCAGTGGCACCGAACCAATTATCAACCGAAAATGGAATTGTCACAAATCCCAAAATGAATGATGTAACCAAGGGTGTAACTGAAGCAGCAACAGTATCTTTAAATGTATGTACACTGATAAAAAAACAGCCGCTAAGGCTATTTCATTAAAAAGATACTACTCGACGGTTCTAGCAGTCAATTTTTATATTTTTGGAATAACATCTTTCCTATTGAGAAATTCGATATCTAATGTTGATATATTTATATCATATGATAATAAAAGAGAGTTACTAGTTTTTATTGTTTTCAATCAATATCAAAGTTAAATTTAAATAATTAAACAGTTCAATTTTTCTATTTAAAAGAATTAATTTTAATAACTATAATGAATTATAATACTATTTAAAAACATAGGAAACAGAGTGTAGTGACTAAATGTAGTTCTTTATTTGCCAAATTCTTTTAAATACATTGTTAGGTACTGCAGAGTATTGAAATGATAATTGATATTAACAATGATATTAAGGAGAGGGTTCAGGTCCTATCTCTAAAGCATTGACTATATTTCAGCTGTTGTCAGTTACGTAGCTCATGCAGGTTTAAATTTTTAACCAAGAAATATACCAAGGCATTGATTCATTTGAATTCTTTGCCGTGGTTATGATTTTGTTATATTTCCAAGCTAAACTTTTTGCTGGGTATATGAAGTGAACGAAAACATTGAGCTATCCCCTTAACATCACAGATCCTTTTATTTTAATAAAAAGTCACTTAAAAAAATAATTTAAGAAAAAGAGTTAGATGCTTTCACTTATTTATAACTTTTCAAACATAAAATAATCTAGTTTTTATAAAATTTCCATTATTCATGGTTTCTAGTTTCTGAGGTGAAGGTTATTCGTAAAAATCATAGTTTACGTATATTCTTGAATAAAATGATAGTTGAACGTTTTTAATGTTCTCCCATTTTCGTATAATCTTGCTTTTCTTATTTTTTTTTGATAATCAACAATGTTATGATTATTATAAACAAATCTACTAACTCCGTGACAACAGATCTAATGCATTACTCTGAAAACCATAGATTGTGCTAACTTTGCATAAAATTGACACAAAACAGAAATGTGTTTTGTGTTACGCTGCTTAAATTAATAATTATTAGGTAGCTTGAACTGAAGTTTATCATATATTATGTTTTTCTAAATAATTGAATGGACTTAATGTCTAAGTATTTCAGAACATAAACCCCCTTCATTACTTATATATGTGAACATTATAGATTTTGAAATATTTATGAAATATTTTTAAATTAACCACTAATGAATTTTGATGTTTTCAGAAAACTGATTTTGTGGAATTAATGCCCAACACAGGTATCAGAGTGGATTCAAAAAAGTTGGCAACCTGTAATACATCTTCATTTTCGAAGATGGTTTCTGATTTACTAGTATTGACATTCGGGCGCGATAAACTTGCAGTGAGTTCTTTAACTGGCAAAGCGTCAAACGCTCATAAAAGCAAAACTGCAAAAGAAGCACTTGATCCAATAACATTAACAGCAATAAGAGGTATTTGTTTCTTATATTTTTTGTCACATAATTATTAATTGTAATTTGCATTGTACAATATTAAACAAATATTATTCATCTTTTTTAATAGACTATGCTGTTTCTATTTGTGGGAAGCCAGAAAAACTGGAGGAAGCTTTCAAGAATGCAGTAAGGAATAAATGTAACAATTGCCACAAATTTTATAAACCTTCGTTATTATAATTAAGAATATCTCTCTTCATTTTGTAACCCTCAATACAATAAAGAGTATATTGTTACATTAAATGTGTGTAATGTTTTATTTCACAGCAGCTTTATTATTTTAGGTGCTATAGTATCAGTTAATAATCATATGGTAGGTTTTATAGTAACTATAGATTTAAAAGTTACTTCCAAACCTATAGTAAATCTTATAGTAACAATAGGATCTATAGTAACTATTAAACCTATGGTAGATTCTATAGTGAACGTTAAGTAACTATACATTCTACAGTAACTATATGTCTATAGTGCGCGAAATAACCATAAAATTATTTCTATAGTTTTGGTTTAAAGTTTTGTAAAGTTACTTTAAAAAATTTTTTAAAGTTACCAAAGAGTTTTTTCCGTAAGGGCTTGAATCAAATCTTATTATCAGAAATGCACTTTTATTTACTCAAATATTTTTTACGAATCCAAATAATATTATATATACTTAAGATCTTGACTTTTCATTTTCTATTTTACAAAAATGGATGTACACACTCTCAAAAATAAAAATATAGTCAAATGATTTAATAATTTTATGCGTTATTAAATCAGTGAAAATTTAACTGAACTTAAAATAATTCCATTAAATAAAATTTTATCAAGTAAAAATCTACCTGAATAAATTCAGTAAATGTTATCTGGTGTATTATCACACAAAATTTGTTGATTTCTACTAATTGCTATAATTTTTTTAAGTAGCGAAAGGATCTAAAATAAGAAAACAATTTTATTAAATGAAATTTATTTATCATAAAAATTGAAAACTATTTCTTATGAATACAGATAAAAAAAATGCCAACAAAATTTCATTGTCACAGTATGTAGTCAGCGTTGTAATCGCAAAGCGTTAATTTGTGTTCTAGTAGTTACTAAATGCACTATTGAACGCCGAGTTTTCTATTACAATTAAAATTATATTTAAATAATATATATATTACAATATTTCCTTAGCACAATATATACAAAAAAATTTGATTGATTAAACTAAAACGTCTACCCTGGCGTTCCAGGTTGCACTGCAATTAGGGTGCGATTCGGGTGTATGAGCATATTTAAGGTTTATTTTAGGTGTAAAATGGGAGCTGGGGTTCAATTCCTGACAAGTGGATATTTTTTTCTAGGTATATAATGGGTGTAGTTTTGTCCAATCTGCACCTCAATTGCAGTGCAAGTGCGTTGTAATTTAGAACGCCAGGGTATCATCAAAATGGTCCTCCAGTTATTATTACGGAGTCACCTAGCACGTAAAATTCGACTTCAGTAGGTTCACTACCACTTTCGATTCTCATCGGATTTAATTTAATCACTAGCGTATTTTCTTTCATTGGTTCCGCCTTCGAGGTGGAACTACTCATCAGCTTTCGTCGTTTCCATTTTCGATCTTCACAAAAGCTGATCTCAGTTGTGTCATTTTCTGTAACATAATACAAACAATTTATTTAGTATAAAATAATATGTACCTATTATATATTTTATAGCAACAATTCAATATGTGATAAATAAATTGATTAGTTACTTTTTTTCAGATCATCTGCTGAATCCAGCATACAAGATACTACTCCTTCTTCTTTTCCTTGCAACCATAACTTATATCTGAAAGAAAGTATACATGATCGTTAAAATACATTTTTTTCATATTGTGTGCAATTCATAGGAAATAATTAATAATGTTAATTATTATAAAAATAAGAGAACGAGGTCTACTTGGACAACTTGAATTTAAAACATAACAATAATAATTAGGATCCAAAAATATCATTATTAATATGATTCAATAATTACTGCTTTAAAAATCAATACTCCAATAATTTCAATTTTTTGAATATATTAATTGAAAAATAATTTGACAACAGTCTTACTTCGAATGCATGTCAATTTGAATGAAAGTACCTTTCAGGTTGAAACCGTCTCACGAACGTATCCATGGATATCTGCACCATGCCGTCATTGCACTTGCACAATTTCGCATTTTTGCCATAATCGATCCACCTGTGTGTTGCGAAGTTGGTGGACTCGGCACAATTGAACCCGTGGTTGAACCCGGCATGGTATGAATATGGGAACGTAATCATAATTTCCCCGGCTTCTTGTGTTATCGTATTATAAGGGATGTCATTCCGTTTTAGAATGGAAGGCGAAATAACAGCCCCCTTGTGACGAAGGAAGGCTTGGCAATTGTTACCCGGATAGTACTTTCTAGCCATCTCTTCGAATTTCTGCCCGTATTCTGGAGGCACAGCATACCAAGTTTTCGGCTCACCAAAATGCAAATAGTTGATGGAATACAGATCCATGTCCTCTGTATGCCATGGGAAAGTGGTTTTCCACATGCCAAAGTACAAGTATGCTGTGTTTACTCCGTCAAAAGAAACGCCATAATCCTTATTAACGTAATCCAAAATAGTGCCCAGTTTGGTGATGTTCCATTGCTTAACTTCAGGGTCAGTTAAGCTGCCTGAGACATCGGCACCATAAATAGGATTTACATAAGTGATGTTGCGCCAATATCGTCGCTCGATTTCATCGAAATCAAAACAGGGTGGCATCGCGAAACGCTCCGACTTGGCCAACTTCTCGTACTCTTTCACTGTCATTGATTTTTTCGGGATGTTCTTCTGGTGGTAGCACCCCTGTTTTCCAGTAACCACCTGGCACAGTGGAGCAGGAATGGTGATGTCCATCTTCGAAGTGTCGTATCCCGACTTCCTGGGCACCCACTCGGGGGGCGGTACCACCTTGACCAGGCCAGCCTTGTGAGCGCCCTGGCTCTCCATGTAGTCAACATATTTGCTGAAGTTCTTGAACTGCTCCCAGGTGGGCCGGAAGACCATGATGCTGGGTGCAGCACTTGACTTCGAGCTAAGTTGAACCATTGCAAATAAGTTGAGATACTTTCGATTCTTCTATTCTTCGGCAGCCTGATTGCAATTTCCAAACTATTTCGAACGAAAATATTCTGAAATAGAAACAAATAAAATGTTATAATACAGTAATTATTGTCAGTTCAAAAAAAGTAAAGAATTTAATCGATAGTATTTTCTTGAGCGATTGAATTTTTCAACAGAACCTTTCGATTCATTGCATTACAAGTTGCATTAATTGCTAAAAATTATAATTTATTATAAGTTCGATAATTTTTTGGTTTCAAAGTCCTTAAAAAAATCATCCCATTATTTCCCATAACTCACATAAGCGTAGTACAGCAAAACTTGATATTGAAAACGTGTCCAAATGAAAATCAGTTACACACCTGATTTTTTATTTTTAATTTGCAATATTGCGAACACATTTTTTATAAACAAATTTTATAAAAAGTTATAATTTCAAAAAACTATTAGTCAGAATCGACTCTATACCTAAAAGTCAACAAATTTTGCCGTATAATATTTTTTCGCTCGACGCATTTTTTTGCAAAATGCTCATAAACAAGTGAATCTGACAATGGCCAAGTATACCAGTTCTGGCCCATGCCCCACAACGGGCAGGTACAAACGAGCTTAATATTGGAAACATATTCAAATGAAAATCAATTAGACACCTATTTTTTATTTTCAATTTGCAACATTGTAAATCAATTTTTTATAAACAAATATGAAAAAATTTACAATTTCGACAAAACTATCAATCGAAATCTATTTTATAGCTAAAAGTAAACAACTTTTGCCCTCCCATGCGGTTGGATTTGCACCAGAAATTTGGTGTGATTGTGGTGCGAACCGAGACTGCGGTGCGATTATGACATGTGCATCATATAAATATATATATATACCATATATTGTAACGTTATTCCTGGTGGAAAACGTTTAATATGACAACAAACGCCGCACAAGTGGATGACTAGTCCAGCCGTGATGCCACTGAGCCAACCCGACACTTAACGATGAGCGTGGGAAAATTTGGTTTAGTTAACATTTAATGTTTATTTTGTTTTGGATAAATTTTGTAAAGGTTTTGTAGTTCCGAATTTTTATTTGAAATTTTGTTTATTGGTTTTGGCGGAACTAAACAATTCATTTTTATTGGTAAAACATTGTTTGTGTGTAATTCGAGGATTGTTTAGTAATTGTGTTTTGAAGTTTTCAGCTGCAAATTAACAACCGATTCAATGTCGCGTACCTACTTAATTATGGCCCACCTCAGGAGCCGTACTCAACGAGGGACGTAGAGAGCGATAACACCCACGCTTGGAGCATCAAACATCAATTTGGATCAACTGCAGCAAACTCAACTTGAGCCTCTTCTGACAACGTCTTGGAACCTCCCGACCCCTTAATAGCATCGTTACATCTTCAGCCACCAGTAAATCCTCGCAATGACAACCAGAAGCCACTTCGTTGGATAAATAAGGCCGAACACCTGCCAGACGTGGAAAACGTAATTTCCCGTCAAAATTTGGATGGACTGGACTCGATGACAAATGGGAGCCAGACTCAATGCACAGGCAATTGCAAAACCGAGATAAATTGTTTATTTCTCGTAGCCTTGCAAACATCAATGCCTCCACCGATGAGAACGTCGCACGTTAGTCTCGGATATGTCTACCCACCTCCAGGCAACCTAGGGGAGGAATTTTGGATAGAAGGAGCAAAAAGTCATCATCTACAACCTGGGGAAAAAGGAGCAACGCTTCAAAAATGAACAAACTGGATTTTGCTGCATTTGAATTTTGGCGCCATTCAGCAACTTGATGCGACTATTGGGAGACGGAGGAAAAGAGATACGTCGGAAGAGGGGAGAGAAGAAATCGAGCTTGCATGGCGCGAGTTGTGGCGGAGCGCTTTCTTCTTCTTCGGATAGCGCAACCGAAAAGGAGCTGAGAAATTTTGCTTGAGTTGTGAGGGACCACGGCTGGGCAGCGTTCATCTTGTGCGGCGAGGTGGCCATAATTTAGTATGGGTAACAGTATGATGTAACTGCATTGTATAAAATTATTTCAAACCGCCTCGAGTTTCTTATAATTCTGTTTGTGCGTTAACTTTGAAATTTGTTTTATATTATAAAGTTCAATGTTGATTATATCACTTGCGCGCGCTTAAATGTTGGATGTGTCTATTTATTTTGTCGTTGGTTGGCTCAACTATTAATGTTTTTAGTAAAATTTGATGATTTGATTTTTCTGTAACGTAAACTGGCGAAACCAGTGGATATTTAATTTGATATTTTGGATTATATTTTGGATGAGTGCAAGGAATGTTGTGATAGTATGAATGTTTTTTTTTCTTTTGATAATTTGACTTGTGTTAATTTTAGTTGAAAATCTGAATTTTTATTGTGAATTATAATCAATTTTTGGATGAATGAATATTTCATAAATTGGTAAATGAGATTGATTACTTCAATAAATTCTAAACTGTTATTTTGATATTGATTGTTGTGTTGAGTTTTATTTATTAGACTAATTGGGGTCAGAATTTCCTGGATTAAAGTTTGCTGATATTGCAGTCAGTGTTTGAGATATAATTGCTGGGTTATTTTATTAAACTTTGTACGTTGTGGGCAGTTAATAGGACCGAGAAAATCCGCTTCACAGACAATTTTTGAGTTTTATTTGTAGTATTACGTACGAGCTAAAATTAGCTATTTTAGAATTTGATTAAATGTTGGATTTAGTGTTTGGTATTTAAAAGTTCCTTATTATCTTATTCAAAATAAGGTGGCGATCCTGAAAGTTTTAGTTTGTGTTAGTAATAATTTTTGGATTAGTTTTGGTGATTATAAAATAATTTAAAATCATTTGATTGAGTTTTGAGAAATAGTATGTTTATTTTTATTGCCCGTGGCGTAGAATAACGAGTTGACAAAAAGCTACGTTACAATGTTTTCAGGATTATTTGTAATAAAGAGCACAACCAGCAGATTATTAGCGGTGTGCTCAATCAGGCGCTTTGAGCAATCTGAAACAAAACCGCTTCACGGCGAAATTAGGCAGACTCGTGTTTTGAAGTTGAACGTATTTTGAGGTTAAGTTTCAGTTGCCTCGCCAGATGTGCAAAGTCAAAGCAGGCTTAGAAAAAAAAGAGTATGCTACATGCATTGACAAGCAATAATGCCAATATGACACTCGATAAAAACAGCAAACAGGCAACTCAAGGCGATATAAATAACAAAACATATTAAAAAGGAGCAGAGCTTTCAAAAGACGTGTGCTCAGTACGTACCGTGAGGCTAGACTTCACTCTTTTTTGACTCGTTTGACTCTTTTTTTGACTCAAAAGAGTGATTTTATCACTCTTTTTTTCAAGCGAAAATTCACTCTTTTGTAGTGAACGGCAATCGGTTTTTTTAAACAGCGAATATTCACTCTTTTAAAGTGACTTTTCACTCTTCTACACTTCGAGAGTGTATTTATTTTTTTTGCTACACTCATATATATCTAAAATGCCCAACATC
>JABFPD010000703.1:0-10376 GCA_022817545.1 Cremastobaeus sp. ZL-2020 | reverse complement strand
ATAGACAAGTATACAAATTTAATGAGAAAATTCAAGTTTAAATGTATGAATGAATAATTACTCACTGTACTTATTTATTGTGTCTCTCTGATCGTATAAGTACTGTTCAGCCCGTCTGAAATACAAACGAACTAATCATTTTCTGGCAAAATTATGTAGCGAATCACAATTAAAATTTCCAGTTTTTTGACATTCAACTTATTTCACTTCTATTTATAAATATATCCACTGCTTGCTTTGAGCTTCTGATAAGAAATAGGAATCAATTAGAAGAAAACAATAATAACAAAAATGGGATATTTCAGAATAATTGGATGTTGAAAATAAGTCCCTGTCAATTGGGATTAATATTATTAAATATGTTGACAAAATTATTATGTACTCAAGTTGGATTTTCTTAGTACAACACAGACATCACCAAGGTAATGTAAGACGCAACTGCCAGATAAGGCTTCTTCTCAGCAGAATAACAGCATTAAACTTGTTACTCGACCTTATTTGACCATGAGTGTATAGATCAATAGAATTATTAAAAATGCATGTGTTAAGTGTGAAACTCATTAGTAAGACTGGATAAACAATCAAATTATATTAATCGAATGTCTTAAATTTCACATCTGTTAAATTTAGAAGTTTCAGACAAGTAAAGGTTTCACAATAAATAGAGCTCAAAATTCCATCCAATATTTTACAAAACAATCTACATATATAAACATATACTAGATAAGATAATATCAAGTTAAATACTGTAAATCACTCTTGTATTGTGTCAAGTACTTTTTACATTGTTACTTGTATTATCAGTTTTTGTTATTGTCAGTTGTTGTGAAGGATAAAAAGGCGATTGTCAAAAGTAATGAAATGCGAATTTGAAAAAAAAGGGTACAAAGATATTTTGACCTGTCAACCTTTCCAGAGCACAAATCTATCCATCTTAGTCACACATACTAGCCAGTTGAGTGCACAAAATACAATGCGAAATGGCACCTCTGCCGATTGACTAGTTGACAAGTCAACCAGTCACTCTAGCTTCAATTCGCAGCGACAAGACTGGCTGATTTGCTTGAACTGTAAATCGAATAGAAAATGCGGTCTATGCGATCGCATGAAAATGTCGAAGAAGACTGAATAAAAAAGATGGGCGGATTGGACGTTATGAAGAAAACACCTTTTCCTTCTATGATGTTAATGACAGCTCGTAACGTGACTTCGAACAGTCGATGTATGCAGGCTCCGAAGAGATCACGAGCGACTCACCTTAACGTAAACTTCGAATTTGACACACGTAACCCGAACTTGCAATAAAAATGACAGCAAAATAACATAAGATAGTTATGACAAGTCCATTCACAAATGCTGACGAATTAACGTAGACAATGAGCGTATCAAGATAGTGTCCACAATGTACAATCTGCTCAAATCAAGATTCAAGGCGCGTTTTTAAACGTAATAGATGGCGCCAAATCGGTCTAGAAAAAAAGTTTTTAAAAAAGAGAATCGGAAAGCGCCCAACAATGCAATTTGTTTCACCAACATTTGTTCAAATTCCGTTCCACCGGACATTTAAACATGCACATTTTAATCAAAATATAACCTAACTATGACCGTATGTTATCAGGGGCCAGGGGTAAGGAAACACACAGCTGATTACTTTGAGAATGAGGTTGCGTTGTATATGCTACGTGCGCGCGTCGTTTAAAAATAGACAATAGAGGAGTTGGTGTTGGTTGTAACCTGTACGAGAATTGAAGCAGAATAAAACTTGAAACACTTGAGACAGGTTGGGTTAACAGGTTTTTATTCCGAAAAAATAAGTTTTTTTGCCTTCAGTTTTGTCATTCAAACGCTAGATGTCGCCTTGATTTTGAAAAGAAAAAATTGGAGACGAAGTGAAGAAAAGATTATATGAATATAAAAATGGGTCTGTTTGGAGTAACCGGTCAGGCATTGTTGAAACTGCATACAAAACTGGAGAGTCAGTTAACAATTTGGACTTATCATAAAATAAAGAGTAAATGCATAACAATATGCACTACAAAAAAATATTGCACAGCTGTAAAATCATCGGAAACAGTTTGTAATGTTGGAACGATTGGGCATGTTGATCATGGAAAAACTACTCTGACAGCAGCAATCACAAAGTATTTGTCTGAGAAAAACAAGAGCTGTAAATTTTTAAGGTATATTTTAATTATACTCGTGCAATCTATTGAAGAACATTGGTTTCAAAATAATTGACATTTGTACTTTATAGGTAAATTTGAAAATGTACTTAATACAATCTTGTATACAATTACTTGTTTACAAGATTTTTTGAAACTGCTATATTTTAATGATTTATTATTTTAAAAGAATATAAACTTGTAACATTTATTGTAACAAATTATTTTATTTGTTAAGACCAAACAAATTGTTTAAGATCTTGGGTCTACATTTTTTTTAGCATCTAAGACTTTAGATTAATTTTCTTACATAAAGCCTTAAGATATTGTTGTTGTATAAATAAATATGTAGGAAATAATATCATATAAGATCGCAAACAAGTTCTTATGTGAGATCCTAAGTCCAAAAGAGTGTAAGAAATTTTTTATAAGATGACAATTATTACATGTATTATTACAATTATTAAACGCCTATATAATGTATTGCTAATTTGACACATAATTATGTATATATTTAATTATTTTGGAACTAGAAAGTTGAGTAAGTGCAATCTTATTATTTCTTAATGATTACTAATAACAATAAATAAAAAATATGCTGTAATAATTTTAGAGCTGAAACTGTGTTTTTAAATTGAAACTATATTTAACAATTTTAGGTATGACGAAATTGACAGAGCTCCTGAAGAAAAGTCTAGGGGTATTACAATTAACGTCACCCATCTTGGTTATGCAACTGATAAAAGAAGATATGCTCATTCAGACTGCCCGGGTCATATGGATTTTATTAAAAATATGATTAGTGGTACATCACAGATGGATGGGGCTATTTTAGTTATTGCTGCAGATGATGGACCTATGCCGCAAACCTACGAGCATTTATTACTAGCTAAGCAAGTTGGAGTTAAGAACATTGTTGTTTTTATTAATAAGGTATTATTCTTTTTGTCTCTTCATTTGTTGGACTCTGTTGCCACACAGAGCAATAATAATGGCATCATTCTTATTTTGCTTATATCATCAAGCCAATCACAGTGAGCACAAAAACAGTTTCTTTTTACTCTTTTGTCATACAAGCAAGATGTTTGTCCTAGTAAATGAAGTATAATTTGTAATATTAAGCAAAAAATGTCATCGTACTTTTTCTGAAAATTTCATTTAATTTCAGGCTGAAATATCAGACAAAGAAACTATTGAACTAATAGAAATCGAAACTCGTGAATTACTAGATCATTATGGCTTTGATGGTACTGAGGTACCCATTGTGCATGGGTCTGCTCTTTTAGCTCTTAATGGCGATCAATCAGAGTATGGCCAGCAATCTATACAAGCTCTGCTAGATAGTCTAGACAGTTCTATACCAACCCCAGAAAGAAATTTGGACGCTCCATTCGTATTACCTATTGATAATGCTTTTACTGTTACTGGTAGAGGAACAGTAGTCACTGGTACTCTGAAACAAGGAACTTTGAAGAAGAATCTTGAAGCAATTCTTATTGGCTTTGATGAGAAAATTAAAACAAGTGTCTCAGATGTCCAAGTAAGTAAAACTAGTGTAAGACAACATTTGTGATCATTATGTAATACTAAATGAATTGTTCACACAGATATTCAAGAAAAGCGTACCCTCGGTACCTGCAGGCGAGAATGTGGGAGTTTTGATTAGAAATGTTAAACTAGATCGCATCAAAAAAGGAATGGTATTGTGTGCTCCAAATTCTTTGCCTTTGAGCAATCATTTTGAAGCACAAGTCTATCTTTTGACAAAACAAGAAGGCGGAAGAGAGAAACCGATTCAGGTAATTGAAATGATTATAAATGTATTCTCAAAATTTATCTCCGAGTCCAAGTTTCTGATAAAAATGTGTGAATTGACTTTTAGAAAAATGGGTTTGGTGGGCAACTGTTCAGCGACACTTACAATCTGAATGCCAGGCTGGATCTGCAATTGGCAGATAACAATGTTATGTTGATGCCTGGAGAAAATTCTAGAGCTTTTATATCAATGATATACAAAATGCCAATGATTGTAGGGCAAAACTTTACAATAAGAGAAACAAATAAGAAAACAGTAGCTACAGGAATCATCACCAAAGTTTTGGACTCTGTAGTTATTCAAGATAAAAGAAACTTGAAAAAGATTGTTGTACCTGGAATTCAGTAGTGAATAAATTTGTTTAAAAAAAACTTTATTCATGCTTTAATAACTTTAATAACATGCTTCCTTTGTGGTAATTGGAACAAGTTCTATTTATCAATATGAATTACTAAACTAAAAGTGTTCAATGATGGTAAAATACGAAATACAAGACAATGTTTTGATTCATTAAAAATTTTTTTCCATATATCTGTGTAAATATATTTTAAATAAAGCATATAAAGTTCCAAGGTTTGTCAAACGATAAATTGTTGGTTTCAAATTCATTGATACGATCAAGTCATTGTACAATACTAGTCAAACAAAAATTATTTACAGAAGTTAAATATAAATCTGAGATACACCAATAACAATTTTACATTACCATTACAAGCAATATTTAGGTATAACTGTATTAAAATAAAAAAATTCTCGTATTTATATTTTCTATGTATTGAGCGTAAAAGCCTAAAGTAAAAAACCATATTGGTGATCATTTTTGTTTTGCAGCACTTTTTTCTCATTAAAATTTACAAAATGGATAATTTTTATGTCACTAATTAGATCTTTTACTTTATTGTCAGATAAAATAAATGAGATAAATAAATGGTTTTCACTGCATTTAATAGATAAGGAGCTTGGAATTGTATCAATAGGTTACAGAAAAATGCAAATAAAAGAAATGTTCATTAATTAACATTTATTTATGATCAATGTGTAACGTGTGAATATATGCATGACTATCAGTTCCTCTGTTCGGACTCATCTCAATTTGTAATGCTTTCGCTCTTCCGAGTTACACTGCGTATGAGGTACTAGTGCTCTTTTTCACTGAAAAAAAGACACAGGTACCAGCCTAACACAAGATCACAAATATCTGCGATGTTCTTGCAGCGCAATAATCTAACGACACAGCACAGTTGATGTTTACAAATTCGCTTATTACGCGTTGAACGAACTCATAAAATCGGTGACAACTTTCTTCATTTTCGCGTCTGACGCTTCACTGATGATGTTCTCCTTAGCAATGGTAGCAAGCAAATCTTGTTGAGTAGACCTATAATTGAAGATTAATTGATCAATTCATTTCATATATACAAGTACAATTTGATGAAAAAGATTGTATTTATCAATTAAGAATGGATGATTTTTTCAACATGTACCTAATGTGTGCAAGGAATTCTTTTTCAAAGGCAGTGATCTTGGATGGATCCAATTTGTCAAGGTATCCTCGGACACCACAGTAGATGACGGCTACTTGCTCTTCAATAGCCATTGGGACTAAAAAATGTTTCATTAGTATAATTTAGTTTACTAACAGAAAATAGTACAACTTTTATTTCGACTAGACCAATTTACCATATTGTCCTTGTTTCAAGAGTTCTGTCAATCGAACACCTCGATTCAAAAGTTGTTGCGTAGCAGCGTCCAAGTCGGAACCGAACTGGGCAAAAGCAGCTACTTCACGGTATTGGGCCAATTCCAGTTTCATGGAACCAGCAACCTAGAAGAATAATTTAAATCCATAAATATTCACAAATCTGTCAAATATACAAACTAGAGAATATCTAGCATTGTAACACAATGAAACACAAAAGATACCTGTTTCATGGCTTTGGTCTGGGCAGCTGATCCTACTCTTGATACAGATAAACCTACGTTGATGGCAGGTCGAATACCTTTGTAGAACAACTCTGTCTCCAAGAAGTTTTGACCATCGGTGATAGAAATGACATTGGTAGGAATGTAAGCAGATACATCACCAGCTTGGGTTTCGATAACTGGCAAGGCGGTTAAGGAGCCACCTCCGAGCGAATCGTGCATCTTAGCGGCTCTTTCCAAGAGACGTGAGTGGAGGTAAAATACATCGCCAGGGTAGGCTTCACGTCCTGGGGGTCGTCGCAGCAGCAGCGACATTTGACGATAGGCTACGGCTTGTTTTGATAAATCATCATAAATGATGAGAGCATGCTTGCCGTTGTCTCTGCAGATGAACAATTATGTTATTCTCTTTATTATTTTTTTATTTTATTTATTTGTTTCAATAAACGGACTTAAACTAGTCCTTAATTGCACTATAATGAGTAAGAATTTTATTATTAAAACATGAAATTATAAAAGCTGTACGATGACAAACCTAAAATATTCTCCCATAGCACAACCAGAGTAGGGAGCCAAGTACTGCAGGGGAGCCGCATCTGATGCAGTGGCAGACACGACGATGGTGTAATTCATGGCGTTGGAATCAGTGAGACGTTTGACGATTTGAGCCACTGTGGATCTCTTCTGGCCAATGGCAACGTAGATGCAGTACAGTTTTTTCTTCTCTTCGCCGGCGTCATTGAATCGCTTTTGGTTAATGATCGTATCAATAGCAAGAGCAGTTTTGCCAGTCTGTCTGTCGCCAATGATCAACTCTCGCTGCCCTCTGCCGATTGGTACTAGTGAATCAACAGCTTTGATACCAGTCTGCATTGGTTCTCTCACGGACGTTCTGTTGAATTTCAATGTTCTTTTAGACCATAATATTCTTACATCAAGAATTGGAGTTACATTATCATAAAAATATTTATAGTAACATTTATGGACAAAAGCAATAGTGGTAATTTTGTGCGATTAACTTTCATTCATTCATGTAGTAATTCATCATTTACCTTGGGATGATGCCTGGGGCTTTGGTACCAATACGGAACCTTTGCTTGTTATCCAATGGGCCTTTGCCATCAATTGGGTTACCTAAAGCATCAACGACGCGACCCAATAGTTGATCTCCAACTGGTACATCGACAATAGCACCAGTTCGTTTTACAATGTCTCCTTCCTTGATGTGCCTGTCATTACCGAATACTACAACTCCTACGTTGTCAGGTTCCAAATTCAATGCCATACCCTTGAGACCAGAGCTGAATTCTACCATCTCATCAGCTTGGATGTTCTTCAAGCCATAGACACGAGCAATACCGTCTCCAATACTGAGTACTCGACCAGTTTCCTCCAAGTTAGTCTGGAATGTATTTACACAGTATAAAAGATTTCCCTTTTTAATATTATTTTATATTGGATGCACATTTGTTTCCATTTTGTTAATGATCAGGCTCTTTTTATGTTTTTTGAGGATGGTTTAAATTTAGTACAGTGAACTAACATTTTAAAGTTAAACTATTTTATATCTTTTATTTGACATTGCTAAATATGTAAATTGCAGTTTGTACTGACCATAAAGTGTTGTTTTGAAGCAAAATGATTTTTATAGAAAATATTTTTTGTAACCAAAATTCATTAAAGTGAACCTTCAACCTGCATATGCTCCAAAAACGCGCGCAGGTCTTGCGACTTAAAAACATAATATTTTTGGACATAAATAGATCAGGCAATTCGTTTATTGCATGTAGCACCTGCACACATTTTTCAAGTGAACTTAGGCTTTAAGTTTCACTTTAAGGGATTTCCAACCAAATTGCCTATTTTCTACAATTTTCAACTGATTTGGTCCATTCATTATTTACTTGAGACATTTAGGTTTAAAAAATAACAATAACTTTCTTTAAAAATTATTAAGTTTCAACAGATTCATGTAAGATTTTTAAAAAATGAGCTTTATTATATTGAATGAGGACACTTCAGTGTCAAAAAATGTGATAAAATTTGTTGTCAAAATTCATTATTTTTTGATTGGGATTCCCCTTAATGACACTCAAATAATATGAAATACAATTTACACTTCTATATATGCATATACATCAGAAGACAGAGCTGTAAAGGAGTAGGATTGGAAATAATAAACATTATTAA
This sequence comes from Cremastobaeus sp. ZL-2020, assembly GCA_022817545.1. Taxonomy (NCBI): domain Eukaryota; kingdom Metazoa; phylum Arthropoda; class Insecta; order Hymenoptera; family Scelionidae; genus Cremastobaeus; species Cremastobaeus sp. ZL-2020. The sequence continues at coordinate 2,285 of JABFPD010000703.1, read as the reverse complement.
TAAGGTGTTTAAACAATAAAAATTAAAATACCTGAAATTAAAGGATGTTTTTCAACATTCAAAATAATAATTAAATAAAAATTCTTTAACTTAATTTTGAAAATATAATTATTTATGTCAAATTCCTTCATGTAGTAGAACTTAAATGAAAGAAATGAAAAAAATAATTTGTTTCAATTAACAAATTGTAAAAATTGATATACTAAAATAACTGAGATTACTACGCCGACATGACAGATTTGACATAAAACTTTTGAAAAACATGTTCAATAATGAAATTATATCTAGACACTATGCTCACAAACCAGGAAACGATGAAAAAGTTGTGAGAAATGTCACGTGATGGGGAAAATTAGGCTGAAATGGTACATCCTATTCTATTTGTTGTATACGATATTCACCTTAGTCTGGGCACCAAGGACACGCTCCTCCAAGATAGAGGAGATTTCGGCGGAGCGACGAGTGCATGTTACGTGATAACTTCTCGAAGCGATTCTCACAACTGGCCAGTATGTCTATAACAAGATAACCAAGAAAAACGGTGAGAGCAAAGTGTCTCAGGTTATTACATAACAACGTGAGTTTAACCCAAAAAGAAGTTTACATAATGGAAAGGACAAATTAAATGGTTCAGTATTATTTGTCATTTGATCTGAAAGAACTGGGGCGTAAGATATGGGGGTTTTAATTGATCATAAATGTGGCCACTTTGGCGATAAGTAACGTGTAATTTGGGCCGAAAAATGTCGGTCGGATGGAGACCGGAGTTTGGATTTGGAATTCGAGAAGTCTGCATGCGATATTACCTGCAATTGAGCGTTCGACATTTGCCTTGCCACAGAGGTGGCGAGACGCACGCCGAAGAAACCCATTTTTCTAAGTTGGACAGTCAACACACGACGACGATCGCAAAGTCAGAATTTCAAAGTCAACGCGTAGACGAAGCTCGGTCGTTCCCGTTCGTTCGTTCGTCAAGACGTCAATTACACAAGAGGCCAAGAGAAAGAGAGCAGAACAGCAGAAAAGAAGACCGAGTCGAACGTCGGACCGTGCGTTCGGCGTTCCAACACTGACGAATTAGAACTCAGGCATCGAGGAATTAACCAATTACGGAACATCTCCCGTTACAGCATCCCCCCTACTGCCCGGAAATACCTACCCAAGCTGAATTCACATTTCATATGCACAATTTGTGCTTTTTCATTCATTGTCAATGTATTTGAAAGCTTGTTGTCCGTTTTTTTAGTTTTACTATTTTTTTATTCGCAGCAGTATATTCATTTTCACTATTATTTCGGAATTAAGCAAATTGACCATTGTCCAGCTTAGGCAGTTTTAGATTCATTATCAGGGATGTAGCGGCGGGAAATTTTGAAATAGTTATACATTTGTCACATTGTAATAGTTATTATTACAATGCTCGTTATAAATATAAAAAGTTTGTTCGGGTAAATTATTCAAGAATTTTTAAAATTGAAAAAATAATATTTTTATTGGTTGAAATTTTACTTTCATTGGAAAAGTAAGTCATAACAAATTTGATATCAAATCATTTTATTTATTGCTAATTATTTTAGTCAAAATGTATTTGCCTACGTAATATTTATCATTGTTTATAGTTTATTATAAATAATAAAGGACCCCGGCGCGGATACATGAAAAATAAGGTTCCTTTGAAAAATTATGGATTTACAAAAAGCCTTTATTTCTGGAACTCGCCCTGCTGCGGATTATGCTATCGGGTTCCGACGTCGGATCCGATATCGTATTATGGTGTCGTCAAAAGTCTAAAATCAGGAATAGAAAAATCGGCTTATATTCGTTGAAATAATTTACCATATTATGTTCATTTTTTATTTTTTGAACTACGCCACCCGCGTGGAAAAATAAGGTTTTAGCAGAAGATTGGCATCAGAGTTTGGCAAATGTTTGGTCTATGTTTGGCGTTAAAGTTTGGAATATGTTTGCTAACGGTTCGGTCGTTGTTCGGTTAAAGGTTCCTTTGGGTAATGTTTGGGGTTTTTTTTTTGAAAAGCCAAAAACAATGTTTTTGGACGATGGCACGGAATTTGAACAAAATTATAATTGTTTTATCATTATTTTTTAGCCTTAGAAATAAGAATTATTTCAAATTTGTTTAATTTTTTAGAAAATGCACCGTTTTAATGCGCTGGTGGCAGACTGCCATCAGATTGCCAGCAGACTGCCATCAGACTGCCACCAGAATGCCACCAGACTACCACCAGGTGGCAGTCTGGTGACGGTCTGCCACCAGCGCATTAAAC
>JABFPD010000702.1:0-10388 GCA_022817545.1 Cremastobaeus sp. ZL-2020 | reverse complement strand
CACACAAACTACTCGAGGAAGATTTTTTCTTCTTCTGGTTCCCCTAGGCCACAATTTTTACACATAATACAAGAACTATAAATACACAGGGAATTTCGAGTAAATTATCATCAATACAAATAATATTCATTTCGACCAAAAAAGAATCTTACAACAACATGGACTCTAAACAACAACCGAGATTCTTCCAACACCTACATGAAAAATATGGAGTTCAAATCTACAAAAATCACATCAATCAGCTACTCAACATAAGTAAAAAGTTAACCTCAATTAAAAAACAAAGAGACTTCTTCTACAGTTGCAGAAAAAATGGACTACTTCCAAAGCATTTATATACTCTCAGAAATCACTTGGAATTCAGAAACGACAGTAATACAGCCACATATCAACATGTATTATCCGAATTCAAACACAGACTATTCAAACTTGAACTTAAAGACCTTATCATGGAAGTTCAAAAAATGTACAATGAATCTGTTAAGTTGAAACACATATTGAGAAATGAGATTGACCCCGCAGATTATATAATAATAAATCAAATAGTTAAATCTAGAACTAAACATTTAAACTACAAACTTAATAACCAATATCAGAAGAAAATTGATAATTTATCTATGCTTCCCGGTAACATCTATGATAAGGTATTAGGTTTTAAACATGAAAAATGGATTGTGAACCTCACACAGGTACATATTCCAATTAACATATCTAAGTTTTTAGCACTAGGACATAAATTTGGTTTACCGTATGACAACAACTTGCCATTAGATGAATTTGTCTGTGATTTGGAAACAAATATACATAGATTGGATGTGAGTATTCGCAATCACATTAGAGGTGAATTTTCTAACATCTTGAGAAATGCAAAAAATGGTAACAAATTGTCACCTGAGGACAAACTGATATTACAGTTACATAAAGACACCATTGCATTTCTCAAAAGACATAAAAATGAAATCTTTATAACATATGCTGATAAAGGCAATGTTACAGTCGTTATGGACATACAAGATTATAATAATAAATGTAACGACCTTCTAAGTGACTCGAATACTTACACTACAATAAAAAAGGACAACACACAACAAGATCAGAACAAATTAAAGAATTTAATTAAGCGTTGGATTGGAAATAAATACATCTCTGAAATTACAGGTAAACGGTTGATTACGGAAAATGGAACTATTGCTAAGTTTTATGCTTTACCTAAAATCCATAAAGTTAATACACCCGTGAGACCAATAGTATCTGCTTGTGGTACTCCATTTTACAAACTAGGAGAATTTTACCACAACATATTGAAAAATATAGTAGGTAGCAGGACTAGCCATGTAAAGAACAGTTTCCAATTCAAAAGCTTAATTGAAAATCAGTCTATCCCTGATAATTATAAAATATTTTCCTTGGATGTTCAGTCGTTATTCACTAACATCCCTCTGACATTAGTTGAAGAAATAATTTGCGACAAATGGGAGTCTGTAAAACAATATACTACGATCCCAAAAGATGAATTTTTGATAGGTTTGCGAATGATGTTTGATAATGTAACTTTCAAACACAACAACCGGTTTTACAGACAAACATTTGGTACTCCAATGGGTGCTCCTTTATCTCCAGTTTTGGCGGACATCATAATGGAGAACCTTGAAGATACATGCATAAACAAATTAGATCTTGATGTTAAATTCTTCTTCAGATATGTCGACGACATTATTTTGTGCATTCCAAAGGATAAGTTAAATGATACTGTCAACATTTTCAACCAATATCATGATAGACTGAAGTTCACCACAGAATCTGAAAATGATAAACGCGAAATTAGTTTTTTGAATTTAAAGTTGATAGTAACGCCATCTAATACTATCATAACCAACTGGTACAGGAAACCAACGTGGTCAGGTCGCGTTTTGAATTATTTTTCTCACTATCCTTTTAAACAAAAAGTTTCTATGGTTTATACATTAGTTGATCAAGCAGTAAAATTGTCACATGGACAATTTCACGATATTAATTAGGCTTGTCCAAAAGTTCGAACAGTTCATGAACTCAATGAACAGTTCACAAAATTTAATGTTCGAACATGTTCGAACTGTTCAGAAAGTTCGAACTGTTCGAAAAGTTCGAACTGTTTAAAGTTCGAACTGTTCAGAGTTCGAACTGTTCAGAGTTCGAACTGTTCAGAGTTCGAACTGTTCAGAATTCGAACTATTCAGAGTTCGCGAAAGAAACGGATTTTTCTTAATTATCTATGGTGCGAATGATATTTTTCGTCACGAGTGAAGGAGAAATCCCATATTAACTAATAAAATACCAATTAATAATTCTTATACATTAATCACTTATCAAAAATGACGTAATTTTAAAGTGGTAAATAATTTTTTTTCAGCCAATCTCGACAAACTCTATTTCTTCATCAAGTTTTAACCTTTGACTAAAAGGTCTAAAAGGTTTTTTATAAATGTTTTATAAATTTTTTATAAATGTTTTTAATATTTCATTTTAATATTTCATAATTTGTCACTTTGTGGCCAAAAAATTTCTTTCCGGCAGTTTTTTCAGTGCGAAAATTAATGTTTCTGGAACAACCATTGTAACTGTCGGATAGAGCAAACTTTGAGGTATTTTTATAACCGAAAATCAACTCAATACGATGTCATTTCGCGAAGATAACTAAGTTTAAAGTTTTCTTGTTCCCTTCTGACATCCGTTGAGTATGATTGGTTGTCAAAGGTACCCGGTATCTGAGGGGTATATCTATTCTATGTACTTTCTCTGTCTGATATATCTGTGGATAAATGAAAAAACCAAAGTCCATATTTTTAAATTTTGATTAAAACTGGTTTAAAGTTTTTTATTCTACCTGTAGTAAAAATAACTTTCACCTTTTTGTCCTATATTGAGGATGAAATGCAACCTTTTTTAGGATTTTTTAGGAACCTTTTTTAGGACACTAGGACAAAAAAGAAGTTTATTTTTGTCCTAGGACAAAAAAGAATTCATTTTTGCCCAATTTTTTTTGCCCTAGGACAAAAACAATCTCTTTTTTATCCTCGGACAAAAAATGTCGCTCTCCATCCACAAATAACAAAAAGGCGCTACTTCCCATGCACTTGCAATGAAAAGTATTTTACGTTTAAGAGACGGAAACTATCCGAGCATTGACCAGAGTGATTTTTGTTCTCGGTAATGCCTCGCCCTTACCTCGAACGTAAATCACTCTGGTAAATAATCGGCTAGGTTCCGTCCTTGTGATGTATTATACTATTCTATAATTTGGTCTGGTGAAAAAATTGCAAAAATATCATTAACGCAATATTCATGGGAAGTTGACTGAACTGGTTTTTCCTTTTAGCTACAGGTATATACGCGAATACAATCCTGTATAAAATAGTAACACAGATTTGGCGAACATTTTATTTTAAAAATTATACCAATGTCAGTAAAAAACTCAATTTTAACCTTTTAATATATTTTCAAACCTTTTAAAAAAATATTAAATCGAATAACTTGCAAATTTGTAGTTGATTGTGTTGAGACTGTTAATCACCGATAATTTTGAATATTGGTTCAAAATTGGCTTCGTGTAAGCGTTCTTACTTTTTGCAAAAAATTAATTTTTGAATATAAATTTTTCTGAGTAATATTCATTTATAATAAATTCATATCAAATAATAACATATTCAATCTATCAATAAATTATTTATTTATAACTTTTTTTAAACAACGCCCTGCTAAGTTTACATAAAGTTAAGAGAGCATCCTGTATTTTTTAAATACAATGGTATAAATTTTCTTTTGCGTAACTTATTTATAACAAATATATAACAAATTATGATTGATTTGCTTTATGATTGTCGACCAAGTTCGAGTGATATATACTTGTTATCCATTTGTATATACCTCAGTCGAAATCAAGAAAGCTTCTTTACCGACAATATTTTTTGATGAGAATTGAAATAAAATACTGAATTAGCAGAAAATTTATAATTGATTTTTTTATTATTATTGTTTGCTCAGCATTATTAATCAGTAAGTTCGTTGTTATTTTATTTTTTAACCAGTTCAAATTTTATCGACACGAATAACTTTGAATATTACAACATGGCGCACAACAATTAAGTGGTACCAATTTCAAATTCAAATAAACATATTCACATGAGCACGTACATTAATCACTTACTGTACGTGTCTCTATTTTAATAGACACTCTAATAAAATTTTCATTTCTTTGTTTTGAAAATGGATAGTGAGAGTGAAAATGATAATCAATACACACCAAGAAGCGAAATCTGGAATCATTTTAATCGGTTAAATCGCAATAAATCTATTTGTAATTACTGTGGGGCTAATTTGAAAACAACTGGAGGAAGTACAACTACGCTTCATAGGCATTTAAAAAAAGGCGGAAATCGTCCTGAAACAGGTAATTATATCATATTGTTATAAAATGCATTGAGAAGCAAACAAATAAAAATTTTATATCATGAATTAACTTGAATGTTGATTGAAAATTTCATTTATTATTTTGTGTATTATATCATTTATAAAAATGTACTTTTCATTTCTTTACTTCATTAGATGAGGATGATCATAGTCTTGATAATCCTGCTATGGTCTATTTGGCTGAGAAATCATTGAAGGCAGTGAAAATGAAGGAGGCTCTTGTGAAAATGGTCACTGTTGATTTGCAACCATATAATATTGTAGAACATCATGGTTTTAAAGAATTCTCAAAAGCGGCAGAACCAGCTTTCAAAATTCCGAAAAGAGGAAAATTAAAGCGACTAGTTTCAAAGGAATATTTGAAAACTAGAAAAGATATTGCTGAACTTTCAAATGATGTCGAAGATGGTACTAAATTTTTCTTTAAAAAATTTATATCTGTTACTTAGATAGTACTAATTGGGATTCATGTTAATTAAAAATATAATTTTGACAGGTATTTCCTCAGTGTCCTTTACTATAGATGGCTGGACTTCATTAGCAGTTGAAAATTATTTATCATTAACTGTCCATTATGTTACATCTAATTTTAAAATCAAAAGTTTCATGTTAAAACTATGTAAATTATCTGAAAGACACACTGGAAAGAATATTTATCGATGGATACGTGAAGTGATTATAGATTGGAAACTTGATGACCCAATTATTAAAAAATTTTTTGTCACTGATAATGCCAAAAATATGGTGAATGCAATTGAAAATTTTGATGATACATGGATTAGAATACCGTGCTTCGCACATACGCTCCAGTTGGTAATTCGAGATTCGACGCAGGTCTGCGCACCTAAAATTATTTTTATTATTCGAAACATAATGTATCTCAAACGTTAAATAGTTACACAAAACTGCATACATTGCATCATTGAATTTAATAAGGATTATATTAAATAGGAATGTGAACATCTAGAGGAGATATTGAAAAAGTGCCGAAGAATTGTAACTTTTTTCTCTCATTCTTATGTTGGTCGTGAAGAATTGAAGGAGGCTCAATATCAATTAAATGGCTCTAAAAAACATTTGCAGTTGAAACAAGATGTGAGCACCAGGTGGAATAGCGAATATGAAATGCTTCAAAGCTTTCTCGTCTTAAAACCAGCACTAGCACTTGTCTTAGGATCTACAGGTAACAATAAAATATACAGGTATCAAAACTTTATGAAAAATCAAATTATAGACAATGGCATCCTGATTTATGATGTAATATTTAAACATATGAATTATTTTATTGAAAAATTTATTTTATGAATTATAAATGGTATATAAAAAAGCTAATTGATCAAGAAAATAATATTTAATTGTAGATATTTATAATTTATTATTTTAAAGGTAGACCAGACAATCTTACAAGTTCCGAATGGGAATCCGTTAGCGACTACTGTACTGTACTTAGTCCCTTTAAAGACGTTACGGAACTTATGTGTGGTGACAAGTACGCGACTTTGCCACAATACATACTAATGACAGTAATACTGATGGATTCGTGTAATGACTTAGACAAATTCGACGAAGATAGTATGGCCAGAAAATTATCAACGAAATTACATAACGCCCTCAAGAGTCGATTCAGTTTTGTAGAAAACAATGAAATTCTAATGCTTGCAACTTTGGTCGACCCTAGATTTAAAGATAGATTATTCAAATCTAGCGCTAAAAAAGAAGAAGCACATAAATTGCTTGAATCGAAGACGCTGCTACACCATCAGACATCTGACTCAATAGATTCGAGTTCGTCTGTATCTTCTTCTGCAGAAACTTGTACTTGTTGAAAAATATTACAATAGACAGTTTAATATGTTTTATTATTGGCGTAATTGATTTGTTTATTATTTTAGGTGAACCGAAAAGTAAGTTGATGCGATTAATGGACTTCTATTTAGATAAACAGGCTAGGGATTATTCTAATGATGAAATTATTCGAAAAGAAGTCATCACATACTTCAATGAACCATTGGAATCACGAGAAACTAATCCTTTAGAGTTTTGGGAGAGCAACAAGCACAGATTCAAATTCTTGTCAAAAATTGCTAGACACTTTCTAGGAATACCAGCAACCCAAGCAACAAGTGAGAGAGTGTTTTCTACAGCAGGGAGAATTGTAACTCCTGAGCGTGCAAGACTTTGTAGTGAAAACGTTGATGAAATCGCCTTTCTTCATTACAATACAAAGTAAATCTCGATTATTTCCATATCTAGTAAACCTATAAAAAAGTTTAACAAATTATGTTATTTACAATGGAGGTGAATAATTAAAATATAACACATATGTTTTGAATATGTTTAAATAACACAATTTCTACATAATTTGAAATGATATGTGCAAAACATAATGTAACTAAATTTTCTCGTTTTAATTTTATAACTTATTAATCATTCTTAATATATCAAATAAATTGTCAAGAAAAATAATAATGATAATTGATAATCATTTCTATCCTTCATTTACGATTCTTCTTTAAGTTATTATTTAACATTGCCAACATACAATGAAACAGGGTGAAATGGAACAAAAGTAAACAATTAATAATAATTAGTAAAAAAAATGAACTACAACATAAAATTGAAACAGATATAGCTTTCAATAAATATTATATATATAATATATAATCTTCCTCTTATTCACAGGGTTTGAGATTCCAAATAGAACTCTTCGTATCAATCCCAGAAGCTGCTTCATACATCCCAAGTTCTAAGAAATCTATGTTGTATAAAATTGTTTTATTGGCACTGGGTACTAAAGTCCGCCTCCTGTCATAGATTTCACATTAAGTGGTCACCACCTAAAGTGAATGCAAAGATAAATAATTAGATATTACAATTTCAAATGATTATTTTAATAGCAAATAAGTGTTTTTGATTTCAGCAAAAGAATAGAAAGATTATTTGCAGCAAAACAGGAATATTATAAATGAGAGTAATTATTACCTAAATCATGGAAATTTCTTTTAGCAACAATGTATCAAAATGATGTGTCTTGGTTTTGGTCTATAAAATATCACTTAAGCCTTATTTACAAATGCATATATTTTGCATCCTTGTTGCCTTTCAATTGCCAGACTCGATCGGTATTGCCAGCGTTAACATTTTGGTCACAGTGCGTGTAATGAAGGGTTAATTGACTCACAACAAAGCAGCAATAATTGCAAGCATTTTTTTTACTGGCTAGCAAAAATTTTGTTATTATATGATGCAGGAAATCAAAATGTATCAGATCATTATGCTGCTCGACTAGCACCACCTGAAACAGAATTACGAAATAAGTACGAAGTTATTACACATGAATTACTTGAAACGTCAATCATAACTTCAAAATCTCAAACATGCTTAACTGATCTCTGTTTAACCAAAGATTTCCTAACTGAAATTGAAGTCTCCATTACAATGCTCAGTAAATCTATTACATAGATTAAGTAATTGAGGTTGCAAAGATGTTTGTAGTAAAAGCAACTTTCTTTTGTGGGTCCTTTCTTCAGTCAATCTTGTGCTTCTTGTTGTTTTATGTACGATCAACTTTCTTGAATACCCAGTTAAGTTGTGACACTTGTAAACAAACCGCCATTTTGGATGAATTATAAAGCGAAAACTTTATCGACGAAATGACCGATGGTAATGAAGGAACCGATGTCAAAACCTGTACCAACTGAGCAAAGTAATTTGAATTTGAATCCGCTAGTAAATATAGTGAGCCGCCAAACAAGCGAACTTCTTTTCTTGAAATAAGTTAATTAAAAAGTCGGATATCGAAAGTTTCAATATAATCCATTATTTCTTTTCAACATTGTAATTGTTTTCCTGTCAATTGCTTTCATTTACTAATGATTATAAATGAATAAATTAATTCATTCCAATGTAATAAATAATTTAGTAATTATTTACTAAACTGGAATCCAGTTAATATAAATACTGAAAATTAAATTAATGTGTAATATTACAAATGTTTACATTATATTTGAAAAATCGAAGTACAATAACAAAAAGCAATATTTTTAATTAAAAATTGTAAAACTAAACAGTTTAGAGTTTGAACATTTCATAAGTTCGAACTTTTTAACGTTTCATAAGTTCGAACTTTTGAACATTTCATAAGTTCGAACTTTTGAACATTTTATAAGTTCGAACTTTTGAACTGTTCGAACTTTCTAGAAAACGTTCGAACCTGTTCGAACCGAGTTCATAGACAAGCCTACTCCAAAGCCATTTTACCTTTTCATGACAAAATTTAATTTTATAGTTTTAAATACATAATTTTTTAAATTGATTAATTCTTTGTCTTACATTTTGTTACTATTTAATAAACAGAGTTTAAGAATTTTATCAACTAAGCTGAATTTAAAAATGTCAAAATTAAGTGAAGTGGATAAAACAAGAAAAAAAATACTAAATTTGAATTTTATAGGTTGAATTTTGTTGCAATAAAATAATACAGCATGTTGTTCATAATTAGCAAAGAATAATGCAGCATGCATTTAACAATAAAAATTACTTACGTTTGAAGATTTCTTTGAGGTCATCTAATTGAAGTTCCTCTAATATTCGAATAATGTGCTCGTCCGCCATTATTCTCCGTGGCACAAAAACACGTGGCACAAAAATAAATTGCTCGAACAGTAACAGATTACACACAAGAAAATACTTTTTCTGTTATTAGCAGTGCCTCTTATTTCGTTTTATTTAAACTCCGCGCAGTTACAAAAACTAAACTTCAGCAGTACTAAGATTTCCAGCACCGATCTGCCGACAGTGAACTTCTCAGCTAGTGCCAAATTTACTAGAGGTCCGATGACATGGGATATGCAAGAGCAACTGACGATGAAGAGCTGATTGGAAAAGGGAAAACGGCAATGGCAAGAGGGCCACTTGAGGAAAATTGTCTCTGGAAGGGGTCTTAACAATGCCCTGAAAACCCTCCCCGCATTAAGATCCTCCCTCTACGCTGAAGACGTAGAAAACGTCTTTATCACAGATGAACATTATAAAATTTGTTAACTAAGGCAGCCATAATTACTTGCAGTCCTATATCTTAAAATTGAATGAATCTTGAATAATAATTCTATGAAATAAAAATATATTCATGGATGTATCAATCAACATGCTACGAAAAATAGTAGTCAACTACTGCAACGACTATATATTTCTTTTAAAAAATCACGGGTTTTGTACTACAATAATAATATATCATGTCACAAGCACGATGAAACTCACAAGGAGCATAAAAAATTTGGATTTGTGTGGTCATTCTTTTAGCAGCAAAATGTAATAAAAACAATATAGCGTCATACTTTGCAATTTTGACAGGAAGAATATGTACACAAATAGATTATAGTCATTTGTATGCCTAAATTTTATTTGATAGAATTTTCAAATATTTATCAAATTTATTTGGAGAACATTACTTTTTACCGTGTTCGCACTGCATAAAACCTTTTAGAACTGCAAGTCGAGCCCTGTCAGCGCAGTTTTTCAATGAAATTCGATACAATGTTGAAAAAATTATCATTTCACAAGCACGAAACTTACAAGGAGCATAAAAAATTCACATAAAAGTTTTGTGTGCCTATTCTTTTAGCAGAAAAAATATTGCGTCATACTTTTCAATTTTTACGAAAAGAATATATACACAAAAATATTATTGTCATTTGTATGCCTAAATTTTATTTGATAGAATTTTCAAATATTTATCAAATTTATTTGGAGAACATTACTTTTTACCGTATTCTATGCTCTGTCAGCGCAGTTTTTCAATGAAATTCGATACAATGTTGAAAAAATTATCATTTCACAAGCACGAAACTTACAAGGAGCATAAAAAATTCACATAAAAGTTTTGTGTGCCTATTCTTTTAGCAGAAAAAATATTGCGTCATACTTTTCAATTTTTACGAAAA
>JABFPD010000701.1:0-10380 GCA_022817545.1 Cremastobaeus sp. ZL-2020 | reverse complement strand
TGTTTACACTTAATTAGACCCTTCTGGTAAATTTTAATAGATTTTGATGACCAAAAATAGTGGAAACCACTTCAAATAAAGTTTTATGATTCTATTTTCAAATTTTGCCCTTAAACAACGACAGGCAGACTGCTGTTTGCCTTTGTTACCGAAATTCTGTTATTAATTTCATATTTAAATCAAGTTGAAGCCAAAGGAAATGAAAATACTATTCTCTTAATAGATAAAGAAAGTTAGAATGAAAAAAGTTGTATAAAAATATTGATTTGAATAAATAAATAAAACTAACTTAACGTAACGGTAATTGGATTTGCTTTTTCCAGGTGTCGAATAAGTTTATAACAAATTGAAGTAGAATAGATAAATACGTGAAAAAGCATCTTTTCTAAGTAAGTGTATGGTTTTCTCAGACTTGACTTCATAACGAAAGTTGAAAATATACTGCAAGAGAACATAATTTAGTTTCGTCGGTTTGTCAAGATTCGTTTGAATTCCCAGTGGCCATTTTAACAGAAGGCGGGCTCACTCGAGATGAAATCGCTAAATTGAATGCGATATTAATATTCAACTTCGAAACATAACCTGTCCGTGATATCATCGATATTGTTTGACAGATCAAGTCTTTAATGTAGCGAATCGATAATCCACTTACAATAACCAGAATTGTATGCGCGGTACAAGCGCCAAGCATACACAGCGGAAAATATTTTCAATTAGTAGATAGTTCTGTTATACTTGTTGTCGTTCGGTTCTACTTAACGTGAATGGACATTTTTTTAGAGTGGTACCATCGGAAGTACTTTAATATAATAATATATGTCTATCGTTGGAAATGACCGATAGAAAGTGATACAACAGGCTTAGTACATTACGGATCGAACTTTATAGCATCTGAAGAATGTACCACAAGCAAGATAAAGCTGTTATTATTCCTGCTCCGCAACATTATGACGATCGAAATAGAAGATGATAATAAAATAATGCTTGCATAATGAGCTATTCTTCTTGCAAGAGTTCGATTCGCGAACGCCATTCGGTTTGAAATATGCATCAGAAGGCACCGGTAGACGGTCCTTTTGATATCGAGGACGTTTGATTTTGTTAAGAAATTCGCTGCGCGGTTGAATATCGCGCTCGCCGAGGAACAAGGCGCGATTAAAAGGAATATTTGCGGAGGAAACGCGGCGGTTCTTATTTTGCGAGCGAATGCTCAATATTTCTCGCAACAATATTTACCTTGGAAGCAGCACGGATAAATCTCGCAGGCGAATCTCGCGAATCCGATTATAAAAAAATAAAGACTAAGGGTGCTGGAAAACGGAAATCGAACAATACGTGCTGTAAAGCACGCGATTCCCAGGCCGGAACAGAGCGCTCGCACATGTATTTTATTTACTCGTGAAATATGTTCTCTTGAAACTGTTCACGGGAAACAGGCTGAAAAAGCAGCGTCAGAAAATTTATGCGCCCCATCGGCGAAGATAGCGCAGTTTTTCGGCGAAACGCGTTGATAAAGCCGCTCGTAAGTTTCCCGGTGCGTACTTATATTTCGAAAACGCGCGCCATAAATTCGCCGACGCCGATGGTAAGCCCTTGACGAAGCAGATCGCGCGCTTTATGAAGAACCATTCTTCTTGCGCGGAAAGTCGGGAAACTCGACCAACTCGGAAAACAGTCTCGCGGTTCTGCCGAACGCCGATGGTCAACAAATCCGATCCGTTCCAATTTCCGCGTGATTAACGGCGGTGTTTGTTTAATTCTCACCCGCGCAAAGTCCCGAGCGGAGCTTTAAACTTGCCATTTTCGGGATTTATGCGCGGCGTCTCTAGTTAGTTTAACCCAGATTAAAGCCGACTTGGGTATTGATCGTCGGCGTGTTTTGATTGCGAACTCACTTATAAATTAAATATTTATTGTCTCGCGGCGTCGGATCCTGTCGGGCTTGAGCGCGTCGCGGGCGTCTCCGTTTGTCGGGACTCCGTTTGTGCGAGCCGGAGCTCTTGCGGGGGATCCCCGGGTTCGAGCGTATGCCGAAATTGAATACCATTTGAATAACGCAGGATTTTCGTCTCAAGCCCCGATCGTTGCCGAGACTGCTTCTATTAAATTACCAATTTCGGGGTCTTCCGAAATCCTTTGATACCGGCACGTCTACTGGACCGGAAAAAACTGCGGATTCGCCACTCATCGTCGAGCTTTATTTCCGCTCGATTGAGCTTGATCGGCAAAGTTTTTCACGCTAATTGCCACTAATTACCGTGTACGCCAGTTTTATTATATCGCCGTTCGGCCTTTTTACCCCGTATAATATTCCACTGCGATTTTGCAACCGACAATGGCTCAACAATCGCGATGCAGTTCGAAAGACGGATCACCTGCAAATGCTCCAGGAGTAACATTGATTACATGCAAATTTTAATTAAATTTACACAAGAGTTCAGTCAGCTTTTTTCGTTTCGCCGCGGTAAAAAAGCCAACGCACAAAATATACACGGCGAGAAATAATTCTTACAATTTTGAAGACTTGAAGTCATTTTTGCTATAATATATTGTAAAGCGAGGACGTGGCCATACTTATGTGAACAATTACTATAACTCACAGTAAAAATAGTATTTTAACTTTTAGGTTAGGTTCAATCGTCAAATCACATCACGAATTATTATTGATACATTCAGTTAAAGAAAAACTACTACACTGTGAAAATATTATGTACAAAAACTACTATACATTATGTTAACCTAATCGGAAAATCCAAGTATCAAAAGAAAAAATATAAATACCATAACTTTTACTATACATTATGGTACTTCTAAGCATAATTATAGCACAATTGACCAGATTTATGGTACTATAAATTACATTTTTGTTAAATTAGACAATACGTAAAATGTTCGATTAGTTTAAGATATCGTGTAGTAATTTTTGTATATAATATTTTGTCAGTGTACAGTACGCTAATCATATTGAAACCCTAGTAAAAATGAAAATATATTGTCAATATATTAAACATATATTGCCAATATATCGCAAAGAACGTATATTATTAATATATTACCAATGTATTCTCAATATATTCCCAATATATATTCATGTTACAAATATATTGGAAATATATTAATAATATATTTTTATTTTTTGGGAATTATACACGGCGAAAAATAATTCTTAAAATTTTTAAGACTTGAGTTCAATTTTTGCTATAATATATTGTAAAGCGAGGACGTGGCCATACTTATGTGAAAAATTACTATAACTCATAGTAAAAATAGTATTTTAACTTTTAGGTTAGGTTAAATCGTCAAATCACATCACCAATTACTATTGATATATTCAGTTAAAGAAAAACTACTACAATACGCTAATCATTGAAAGGATTAAATTTGAACATGATATTATTTCCGAGGTTGAGTATTTAGTAAAGATAATAGTTCATAAGTATTTGTCAAAAAATCTCAAAAAATTTTGTTATTGTTATTTATAATATACTCCATCATTATATTTACTGTCATTATAGTAATTTTTACTAGAAACTTGTTAAAAACAAATAAACGAAGAATAATTTTTTCTTGAATCGTGCACACGTCCCCTGTTTGCTATAAAGTATAGTAATTTTTTAAAATTCTTTGGCAAATTTTATTTAAAATTTTTTTACCGTGCAACTGAATTTAGTCGTTTCATCATTCAAACTGTGCTATTTGTATAGTTCGAATACAGGCAACGTCATTTTTCATTTTTGAAATTAAATTCAAATTCTAAAATTATCGACAGTTCGCTTGAAAATAACCTACAAAACAGGAGTGCTACGCAGGTCTGAATGAACTCCAGAAATTGAGTAGAATTTTCCTTCGATAGATTATGTTTTAGCTTACATAATTTAATGGAAATATACTATTGATTAAATAACAATCTATTTTCCATATTTTTTGCATCACACTAACACCGTGACAAGAATATGTGAACTATTCGTTCTGCCGTTATTAATTTCTGAGAAATGTAGTTGATATTTTTCATTTAGAAAAATCGCGGTTTAATTAAATAAACTACCGCTTTTTTTCACTCAGAATGATATTTGGTGCTATACTTCGAGTTCGAAGGTGACACACCACAAATGACTCGTTACTCTTTTCAGCGTTCGCCACACTGGTCGTGATATTGAATATATATATTTTGAAAATAAATATCAAATAATAAATGAACTATATTAATTCCGAGGAGAACGCAAATACGAAAACAATATTTCATTGAACTAAATTGAGATTTATTAAAATGAAGTATTCTCTTGGATATATTCCTAGCCCGAGTTCTTTCAAGAATAAAAGTATATGAAAATCAATTTCATATTTTATCAAATAAAGTATCAGCTTTATAAAAAAACACTTGATCTCAATGCTACCACAACACAGCACTTTGTTCAATAAATCCCCCACGCATACATACACGTTATATGCATATATAGAGAATCAAAAGCTACTCTGGCAAAACGTATAAATAGAGCATTTTTTATATTATACGGAGAGAGGGATTTTCGTTACTGATATTCCTGCCTGAAAGTAATTCTTTATCGATTCACAAATTCGAATAAAATTTCTACGAGCGAGTTTTCGCGAATAAACTATTGCTAATGAAAAAATGAATACGAAATATATCCCATTTGCGGTTTTCGATTTTTACAAAATAGAAGCGGTAAATTTTAAATGTAATAATAGCCTTTGCATGTGTGCATTTATTTTTATGATTAAACTTTCGGGGATTTTTTTCTAGATTATCTTTTAATTACGCGCTGGAACAATTGTCCACTTTTTCGACTGCGAATCGACGATTTTTCGAGAAAAAATGAACGAGTCGCGGTTGTTCGCGACTCTCAAAATGACTAAGGAATTTTAACTCCAATTTAAGCGCAGAAAAGACGAGGTGCTCCTTCGTTTTTCAGCTTTCTGTGGCGCCGCCCATTTACCACGCGCTACAGACGTACCTTCATCAATTTCCGTCTGCCTCTGTGCAGCGGTACATTTTAATGAATGATGCACAATACGATGTAATTGCTTTCGATGCAAATATGACCAGAATAGTTTATGAAATTCTCGTTGTGTCAATAAGCAAAAACTGAGGAAGTGATTGTTCGAATCTGGAAAAAATTATGACTCTGGGTAGAGGTGCAAAAAGATCGCCAGTATATTCGGTTATGATAACATTGTATGACTACAAATAACGTTAGAAGCATTGTAGAAAATATATTACATCGGAGCAAGTTTTTGGTTGGTTTATTTTTCGGCTTGGTTTTGTTTACAGAAACAATTGAGTGAACTCGTAAAGATATACGAAACGGCCTGGTTTTCTTAAAAAAGTTCCAACATAATTATATCTGTTGTAAGCTCTTTTTGAACTTGGACTACACTTGGAATTGAAATAAAAAGCGTATTCGAGGCGAGTTGCGAGGCTAAATGGAACGTAGTCATGAATGAATTTCTGACAAACTTTCGACTAATATATAACATTCGCAGAGGGATATTAGGCGGTGTCGACTGAGAATATTCTAATCACGGCTTCGGGCAATTTTTTCAACTTTTAATTAGTTTTTCAAGTTCCAGTTTGCAGACTTTCAGTTTAGTAAACGGTCGGCTCCGGAAGGACTACGGAAATTTTATCGACTTATTTTTAAGTAAATAGATTTAGAAAATTGGATAGTAAAAAACTTAGTGTCGCGTTCCAAATTAATTACTATGACCCATAACCTCGAAATTTATGAAGTTTATCAAATACAGCTTCTCCTTCGCAGCTTTTTATCAAACTTTTAATACAGTTTTTGCGCCCCGAGGCAGAACAAAATCATCGAGTTAATTTCTGATCATTGATTTCACGAAAAATGGAAAATAGAATTTTTTGCCAGTTACAAACTTTTGACCGTGTAATTACTGTGAAATGTTCCGACACATTTGAAACAAATATCCTGCAATAATAAGCAGCGAGGTATCTTGGATATTATGCAAGATTTTGTTTGTCTTTGTGGCGCCATAGTTCATTTCTTTCAAAGGCATTGAAGATGCGTTCCGCGAAGAGTTTTTTTATTAAATTCAAACAAGAGACAAAGAAGATACTTAATGATACGAAAACGCGAAAACACAGCGAAACTTTAGTCGGTACATTTCAGTAGCGCAAAAACGCATTCCAATGTGTGCTATGGAAATCGTTTGTTTCTTTTGTGTACACCGCGAAACTTATGATTCTGGAAACAATAGCGGACCATGAAAATGCTCACTAATTAAACCAAAAATTTTCTTTGTCGAACGGAATAATTTCGACGGTGCGCCAATTTTTTATGCCCGATAATAACCATTTTCCAAATACAAAAAATTGATAAGGAGACGCGTTGAAAATAACTTGGAAATTAATGATTTATGAGCTGCCTTTTTACAATTTTTTACTGCCCTTTCGCGGGAGAAAAAGTCGATTAATGTACAGTTTATAATTGAAAGTTTCAAGAAAGAGTGCCAGAGACTGGGAGAAAATGGGACAAGAAATTGATGGCTTTATTGCGGTTTTTCCGTGAAAGTAGACGAAAAATACGCGGCCATCAAATATGCCATTTGTTGTCTAGTAAAGCGGGAACGCACTTGTCTGGAACTTGGTAAAAACTGATATGCAAATTCGCAGCGTGAATAGCACGCGAACTTTTCAACAACTTTCTTGACACCGTATGTCAGTTGGGATTGTTCTCTGTCGCAGCCATTTGCAGCACGTTTTACGGAAATGCTATCATATTTCGATTGTTCGTCGCCTGTATAACAATTTATGAACTCATGGGTTATCCCACAGATTTATCTGCTCTTAAATTTCAAGATGACTTCCAGTCAGTGTATGAATAAACTCCCGATTGTTGCTGCAAGATTTACACTCGAGCAATCGTAAATTTCGCACGAACAATGACTTTTGTTCCGAGTACTCGTGCTTTGAAATCTTCTTTCCTAGATTATTTAATTATACAAAAAGTTTCATTTCATCAATGAGAAAAAATATATTTTCAGTAGTATGAATTGCATACCATTCAGTCTGAAATTGAGATTAATAATATAAATCCGTCTGAATCTTGACATCACGACTTTCAACTGTCTCTAAATGTCAGATGCTTTTATCAAAACAGTATAAAAATTATCACACTGTTTTAATAAGACTAAAAATAAGTATGAAATCAAGAGCAGAATAATTCAGATGTTTTGGGAGTAAGATCTTCGATACACAAAATACTGTAATTGTATTTAATATTAAAAACCGTCAAACGATATTATTTTTAGTCGTTTCTGGATAATTGGATGATTATTCATGAATTATTGATAAGAATAAATTGTAGGTTATATTTTGTAGAGTTATATTTTGTAAATTTTTCTTCGTCAAATTTGTTTGTAGAGAGTTCAGTTAAAATATTTGACACAATGGAAATTATAAAAACGACACATTATTTAGATTAAATATCGCAAGAAAATCCAAATAATTCTCTTAGAAAGAAAATAAAAGTTATGTGCTGTAGTGAACTAAAACATTTTTTTCAAACAATTCTGTACAAAGGTTACAAGAAAACTTTAAATAATGTTTGTGAATTTAAAAAAATAATTTTGTCAACAACTTATTTGGTTAGAATTAATATAATAGTTTTTTTAAGTGTCTCACAGTTTTAATACTAAACAATTTCAGACGTTTTCATTAAGACTAAAAATGTATCTGAAAAGCTAGGAAAAATAGTCAATTTCAGATATTTTTTCGCAGTGATTCTATAAATAAATTCAACGCAGATTACACATATCTTGTTCATTTTGACCGTCAAAAGCTCGTTTGGTTTTGGGCACTGAGAATTACTCAGATAGTAGAAATCATACTTGATGGATCATATGGAATGTTAATATTAAATACTATTAAATTAATTAGTTGGTCTAGGGTATCAAGTGCATAGCTGAGGATGGGATTATAATTAAATGATTAAGAAGATGTTGCAATGAATAACTTAAGGAAATCGCTTTAATTCGCTTGAATGATTAGTATCACTTTATTTGTGGGGGTTTAAGATGGAAAAAGAAAAGAGCCTATAGAAAGGGGTGAAATGAATTACGGGCAAATCAAAGCGTGTGATATATTATTAATATTAATGGTTTATGCAAACGACGATCCATTAAGTTGAATGACTTATACATAAATTTGGTATGAATCTCTTATATAAATGGTACGCTGTCAAATCAAGTTTTATGCGGCCATTGATTATGTGCGCTTTTTCTATCGAGAGAGTAGTGTGAATAATGAAATGTAGCGTAATAAAAATATTTTCATTCGGCGCTATCAACAAGACATAAAACCACTTTAATAAATGAAAATCTTTAATATCCTCGTGTCTGAAAATCACGCTGATTTTAGTGTCATAAAGTACTGAAAATCGTAAAGAGGATTGGCGAAGAGGAAAGAAGTCTTCAACTTAAAGGTCTGTGTAAGGAAAATTAATTTTTCGAACAAATAGTTTTTTCTGATTAGCAGCCCGAGGTAATCAGACGTAGTGGCAACTGATTGCTTCGATTCGGAGTAATTCGATCGTCATCGGCTAAATGTTACGTTGAATTTCGTGCGAGCAATTCGAAATATTAATCGACGCCATTTCTAAAGAAGGATAGATCGTATAGAATTAAAATCAGCGCGCAAATTCCCTTCAGCAAACGTTATAGATTTCTATAAAAGCGAATCTCTCTTATGGATCGGCATTATACTAAGGTGGGGAGATTTAAATATAACAAAACTGGATATTGAATTATTATCTGCGCAGAGGCACAATTTTCCGTTCGGGAAAATCGTTGAAAAGTTAAGCAGGATTACGGCGCAACCATAAAAATTAGATTAGGTTAACCGTAACATATTTTCGCGGCAGTGGCTTAGAAGACGATTTAATAGATTGCATAACGCGTCTATCTGTGCACGCGTAGGTGTACGTGTGCTTAACACGAGATTTCACACGAAACGAAAATTCACCGCCCGATATTTCGCAAGATATTCCGCCGAGAAGGAGCTATTTTATATTACTTTTCTATTACGGCTACTGCGGAGTGGATGCAAATGCTACTTTCAGCTTTATTCGCCATACTAATTGTACTAAACATATGCATACAAGCTGACACTCGGCGGCGCGAACCAATTAGCTTGATTCATATCGCTTTGTTACACAACGCTGTATTTCATGTCGGCCGAAGTCTTAAACCCGTTGATTAGCCAAATGACCAAAAAGCCTGCCATAATTTGATATTTGTAATAATTAATATTTCCCCAAATCCACGGCCATTCATTAATTGGCATCGGAATTCACACCGGTCATTTGAATAAAACATGTCGCCCAACTTGGCTCTACATCCAAATTACACATTCCGTCCGAAATTACCGCAAAGTTGCCGTTTTCTGAATAATATTAGCGTCCTGTTTTTTGCTATCAGCTTCCCTTTTTCAACTTTCTGCGATCGTTTTGCAGTTGTGCAAACATTTTCAATTTTAACAGAGCCCAGTAAACGCTTGACTGTGGGAAACAGGTCCAGGTGTTGCCAAGTTATTGCAAAAGTTTCTTTTAACCAAATGCTGACAATTATCTCTAACTAGTTAATAAAGTAATAAAGTGAATTTAGAAGAACTTTCGGCTGTTTGAATCGGAACTTTGATATATTCCGACAAAATGTCACGTTTCGGGTATAAAAATGAAATAACCATTCGGGTAACAAAGTTTTATGAATGGAGATACAAAAAGTGAATTATGCAAAGTCTTTATTCCATATGGCTTCTACTTTATATCCAAATAAGTTTTTTATATAAATTTATATTATTATTCAAAATACAATTGATTAATATGCCGATAAATGAAGTGTCGAAAAATACAAGTTTTCTTTTCTTACGTACCTATATAAAACTAGATTTTTATAAACATTAAATTGTCGTTAGAGTTTTAACTTTTCCAACGTGCTTAGTAAATGTTTGTTTTAAAGTTGACCGTGCAATATTAAAACGCTTAAGAACAAATCGCTGACATTAAACGTGCAATGTGTTACAATGAAACATATATAGGAATATTTTACAAATTGAGTATAACACATAACCACAATCACTTGTTATTAATATCTTGTTATTATCAAGCAAAAATTTTCAACGTTGTTGAATTAGATTTAATATTTCAATACTGTAATGAAAATAAACAACTGGGTCGATTTTAAGCGTAAAAGTTATTTCAATGAAAATCTAAGAATTTACTTAACCCTCCAAACTCTGGCTTTCGAAATTTTCCTTTGCACTCCGGCTGGGTCTGGCAGACCCGAAATTTGTATTTAAGCTTTTTAAAGGTATTTAAAAAGCTTTGAAGACAATTGAAGACT
>JABFPD010000700.1:0-10382 GCA_022817545.1 Cremastobaeus sp. ZL-2020 | reverse complement strand
TATAAATATGATTTTACAAAATTATAAAATTTTCAAACGGATTCATTAACTCAGGAACGGGTAAGTGAGGTACAAATGTACCCCAGTAATTGGATGTACATGACAAAGATTCTAAAAAACAAGTGGCCCGTTCCAAGGCTAAATATTAAAATGTTTATTCTAGTAACAAGTAATCTATTAACGAGGGAAAGTCATATTGTAATTAGTGATCAACAAAGATAATATGAAAATTGCAAAAAGAATTAAAATTATTAGTAGCGATTAACGTGATTTTTAACCGTTTTAAAAAATTCCTTGAAGTCTTAAATTTTATTATCAAAGATTCACTTAGTTTCATACTATAATGATAGTAGCAATAGGTTTACTATTTAAAAATAATGGTGAAAATACGAAGTACAAGTAAAATGTTCGTGTATTCCAAAATTGAACTTTTTACATAGGGGGGGACTAACCAATACAGAAAGTAAGGGCACAGAAAATAAGCAGGAGCAATAGGGAAATTAAAATTTCCCTAAAAAAATATAACTTGGTAAAAAATTTTAATTTTAAAATGTTTGCAAAAGTGGAATTTATTTACAAATAATGTTTACAATTTATTCTTTATCTCTTATTTATTTATATTAAATTTTCTTGTTGTCAGTTTATTATTTTATTGGTTACGGACAACATATTTTTAATTCAAATTCATATAAGGACTTATTCAATAAATAATGATATTAAATAAAATAACAATAACAAAGAATTATTGCTTCTTATATATAATATTTATTTATTTATTTAAACGTGTACTTTTTTGGAACATTTGCAAATTGTATTACAAATATTACATATTTTTTTTTAAATATTGCAAAAAATGTTCAAGTTGATAACAGTAAAGAAAATATAGAAAGTGTATAATCATTGATAATAAATAATTAAAAATGGTACCACCTAGGGTTAAAAATCCCATTTCTTGATTCAATAAAATTTCAGACACGCAATTACCTTTACTATGGTCTTATGGAAACGTTTAATTACAGGAACCAGTGGATTAGCCTCTGACCCAGCCCGACTGAGCTTAGCCTTTATCCACGAATTCACGGATCGTCCCAACGAGATCGAAGTACCAAGTGGAAACACAGTGCCCATCACGTGCCAAACGCCTCACTCTGTTCCGGAAGCCATTGTGTTGTACTACAAGGACGATCGTCTCCTGGAGAACGCAACCATAACGGGAACTAGTAAAAGCTTGGTCATCGAGAACGCCCAGCCCTCTGACTCGGGAAGATACCATTGTATGGCGAGCAACTACATCAGCTCGCAGAACTTCATGAGTAAACACAGAACTGTGTTAACAGTCTACCCCGGGAACCACAGCAAGTCTCTGGAATTCATAAAGCAGCCTCAGACGGAGTACAGGGTTTTGCAAGGTAAAAATGTTACTCTGGAGTGTTTCGGCGCTGGTTGGCCAATCCCGACCGTGCACTGGAACAAGTTAGGAAGCCGTCTTCCCCCCAATTCGTACATCACCCCAGCAGGTCTGACCTTGGTGAACGTGCAACCCTCGGCCAGAGGAGAATACGATTGCGTGTGGCTGAACGACTTGAAAGCGATTAAATCGGTGATTATCCTGAAGGTGGACGAGTTGCCGAACGTTTTTAACGCGCCGAAAATTTCCACGTTCGCAGAAGGCGGTGATCTCGAACTTTCGTGTTCCGCCATCGGGCAGCCGGAGCCCACGACTGAGTGGCTGATTAACGGGGAGACTCTGGTTGAAAACAAACACCTGAAAATCAGGAAGTCGAACGCAACTTCCACACTGCACATTTCGGTTGTCGAGAAGAAGCACGCAGGCATAGTGCAGTGCGTGGCCAGTAACGAATACGGATCGAATTCGGGCTATAATTTGTTGAGGGTAACACCGAAGCAACACGTAGGTGGAGGAGTCGACAGCAAATTGGAGTACACGATCCCCAGAGAGGGAAACAAGAGAAGCCGAAACGGGGGGCGAAAGCGCGCGAAGGAGAACAAGAAGAAGGGTAATGGTAAGTAAATTGATGAGAAAATAATTGTACTTTGCAGTACTTTGCAGAAGATTGATTCGTGTCTTTGCTTCCAGCGATTCTGGTGCCCCCAAACAAGCCCGACGTGACCCGCCTTTCAGAAACTTCGGTCATGGTTCGCTGGTCCGTCCCCGACAACACCGGCCTGCCGATCCAATTCTTCAAAGTGCAATATCGCGAGTACGGCCCGAAAGCTGAGAAGAATCGCACGGTCTGGTCGACTGCGAACAGCGTGATTGCTAATCACGTCAGGTCGTTTCAAGTGTCGGAACTTCGAGTCAACCACGCCTACCGGTTCCGGATCGCCGCTGTTTACTCGAACGACGATAACAAAGTGAGCCCCAGCTCCGAAAAGTTCCACCTGAACAGCGTTGGCGGCTCGGGCACCACCAAGATGCCGGTGCCGATTCTCAATGCTACAGAGGCTCTGGGACCAGAAGAAGTCCTGCTAGTCTGGCAGAACCCCGACAGGAGTGCCAACATAGACGGTTTCTATGTGTACCACCGGGCGTCCACTTCTGCTGGGGAGTACGTCAAAACCACCGTGGAGGGCAAGAACGCCACCAATATCACGATCTCTCACCTTCAGCCCGACACCACATACGAGTTCAAAGTGCAGAGCTTCTCCGTCGACGCGGCTTCGGAATTCTCCAAGATTCTGAGCGAGAAAACCATGAAGATCGTGACGGAGTCAACAGTCCCCACTCAGGGACAATCGGAGAATAAGCAGAAGCTTCTGGAGAGTGCTCGGAAGTCGAACATCTACGCGATTATAGGGGGAGTTTTAGGTGGGGCTACTTTGCTGGGAGGAATCGCAGCTCTGGGGATCGCCTATAAGAGGAGCAAACATAAGCAGCCCAGAGACACGTCTCAAACCCAAGGTAAATACCTAAACGAAAGCACCACAGTCTCGTGCGATGAAACACGACCCTGACCAAATATCCACATAATTTTATCAAATTTTGAGTCACGCAGTGATATAAAGTTTAATCAAATTTTGTTGTGTTCTCCGGGAAAGCGAAACACAAACATAAGTTAAAAATTACCCCAAAGCGAATTCTACTATGAGCGCGTAGCATTTTACGAGTCAGTTGTTTGAACATCATACGACGCTTCGGTAACGTGCGACATCCTGAGATTTGTAGTTTCGATGCCTGGGTGAAAGAATCGTAACGTTTTATTACTGTCACATTCTGTGAGGCTTTTCAACGGCTGGCATTCTGACGATGATATGAAGTATTAATTCAAAGTTGTACGCGTGCATTCCGACGTTTAACTTTATAACCCAGCATAAAACCCGTAATTCGAACGCGATTCGTGCAAGTACTTGTAACATTGCCGACGTGATCAGCGGCGTGAAAAGTCGGCATACTGCGATAGTCGTATACAACTGGATAAGATCGGCGAGCTTATCCATGTAAACGCTAAAAGCGCAACAGGAAGTGCGAGCGGACAATTTAACACGGCGTTATAATTTGCACAAATTAAAAGACAGGGCAGTGGAAATCGAGCCTGATAATGAATCGTAATTAAAATGTTGCGGTCGGCGCGTTTAGAAGCGTTTTGGCGGAGCGGAGTCGAGCGAGTTTTAACAGAGTGCTGGTTTGTTTCAGGAAAGTCAATGACCAACGGGCGAGTGATGAACGGCGGCTTAGCCGACTCGAAAATCAACATAACGTCCAATCCCCTGGCGGGGTTGGACCCGAACGAGGAGTTAGTTCAACCGAAGGTCAGTGCTTAATAGGGGACGAATTGGCGACTTAACCAAAGCAAAAATTCTACTTGTCTCTGCACTTGTCTGAATTTCCGACGCTGACGCTGTCGCTGCACCCTCTGTTCTATTCCTGCTAGATTCGGTGAAACGAAACACACAGTAGCTGCCACAAGCCTTTATCTGCCACTTGGCGTTGGTATTCTAAGTCTGCAACGCAACGCGACCTACTTGCGCACCTAACAAGCCGACCGGGAATCCGACCAGCTCTCCGACTATTGCTTAGACCGCGGCGTAGTCCGACGTGCTTGTTGTTGTTCCTTTTCTGTTCAACGTCACTTAGAAGTTGATTTCATCTTTTTTTTTGTTTTCACTTTTTTTACGTTTCCGAATGCTACACTCGTACGTTACCTATATACGCTCTAGATCTGAAAGAAGCGAACGAACACGCATGTTTGTGAACAGAGCGGACAACAGCCGTCGATGGAAATGGCTTCGTTTCTCAATGGCCAGAACAACAACACGAACGCGCATAACAACACGCAGCCACTGCCACCGAACGTCAGCCTGGACCAGGAACAGTCCATTGAACAACCCCTGTGAAAATCAGCTCTCACTCTCCCTTTCTTTGGTACTTAAGAACGATCACTTACAGACTGTGTTTTTCTTGCACGTGTACGTTTGTGTGTGAGGATTAGCCGAGGGTTCGCAAACGGGACTTTAGTGAAATAAGTCGCCGGTTTGACAGCTTCAATCGACGATTTAGCGAATACACGATTTTAGAATACTGTACTTAAACTTAAGATACTCGTAACAGTAAACTCACTAACTGTTCCTGATTAATTTTAGTTTGTCATTTCTGAAATTCTGTCAGTCTTCAT
Source organism: Cremastobaeus sp. ZL-2020 (assembly GCA_022817545.1). Classification (NCBI taxonomy): domain Eukaryota; kingdom Metazoa; phylum Arthropoda; class Insecta; order Hymenoptera; family Scelionidae; genus Cremastobaeus; species Cremastobaeus sp. ZL-2020. The sequence continues at coordinate 5,748 of JABFPD010000700.1, read as the reverse complement.
ACACAAAATTCGCGTGCAGACCAATTTATTTATAAACAATAGCGTCAGTGACGAGGAGCGATTCGAAGCTCGAAGCAGAGTCCTCTCTTCGAGTAGTCTCTTCTTGTGTGTATTTTGTTATATTTTTGTTGCGACAATTTTGTATAAAGGTATTTTATATTTACACCTGCATTTGTTTCGACATAACTGATAAGACTTGACGGGACGTCGAACCGAGGTTTTGTACTAGCAACGAAACTTCGTGACTAACGACAGAAAGGTGTCCGGAACTGGCGAGAAGTCGTGCCTTTGCAAAAGTCTTCGATCAAAATTGTGATATACTGTATTTAACGCGCTTTCCGGGCAATTTTCTGTCCAGCCTTTTCTCGTAGCGTAGAACTTTGACAAGCATACTTTGCAGCTCAAAATGCGACGATGCATTTAAAGACTTAATACAAATACGGTACTGAGTAGTCGTATGAAAGTAGTCGCGTGAAAGAGAGATATTTAGGAAAAAGAGACAACAAATGTATACAACAAATTATATTCGCAATATTCGGAGATTGAACGGAGACAAAATTTTTATATCGTGTACAAAGATTTATATTTTCGAAAATGATGAGACTTAAGAATGTGATGATATGTATTTTTGCAACTCTCGTATCAAATTATTTTTGTGCCTTCTTGAAAATGTGCAATTTCATTGAAAAATTGAAGACGAAGTTGTCAAGATAAATGTATGTTTTGATAATAATTTAAACAATTTTGTATATAATTGTCAAGTGCATTAGTGCTAGGCACTCTGTGAAATCGTTCAGATGTTTTACAAGCACTGAAATCTTACGACAGTGCAAAAGTGCTCTAGGAAAAAAGTTTTCCGCTTTTTACATTTCAGCAATTGTGATACGAGAAAGTTTTCAAAAATTATAGAGGTGAAGGAAATTAGTGCCTTGGCTATTTTTAAGATAAATACGATACAAGCGGCAAGCATTCTTAAAAATAATCGCACAATTCGAGCAAACGATTGAATAACTACTGTTTCTTTTTAGTAAAAATTTATAAACATTTAAAGTAAGCAAAAAACAGCATCATGTATGTATTAAAACTGAATAGTACCTCATTCATCAGTCATATATATTATATGTTATCATTTGAATAATTTCATTGATTTTTAATTATATCAATTTTTTCTGATTTTTAAAATGTTTTATTTCTTCTTGTAGTCATATACTGTAAAATTGAATGTTTTTTTCTATAAATGTAAAAAGCAGATTACGTTTTTACTGAAAAGAAACATCACTCACTAATACTTCATTTAGCGTTAAGGAAGAAGAGTCTAGAGTCATATTTAATGCACCCTTTATAAACTAAAAGTCTGACCTATTAGTTTCCTCTGTGAAATTAATTTACTAATGATTTATGTTTTGCTTGTATTTTGTCTTTCAACGTATAACTATGTTTAAGAAATATTTATATTTATCAACTAAGCTGAAATCGAACAACTTATTCAAGCTAACAGTATTGTAACTTTTTAATACAAATCGTATTTTATTTATAATAATTTAATGGAATATTTTTTCGAACAAAGTTTTTCCATTGTGACTATGGTAATAATTGTATAGACTCCTTTTGTTGTTTAATACAATCGCTCACAACTAGTACAATTTTTTGCATTAATTTGATATTATATTTATAATGACTTCGTTTTAAAAATTCTTGGATAAACACTGGAAGCTCATCTGGAATAAAAATTGTAAATATTAATTGTAAAATGTTTATAGATTTTTTAGGAGTAATTAAGTATATCAACGCAACGAATGAGAGGTTTTTTCAAAATATATATTTTTTAATAGTCGTACTGCGTAATAATAGTTTTTCAAAAATTTGATTATCATTGCGAATATAATAATAACAGAAGTATATATTTTGAAAAGATATTTCGTTTAATAATAATCAATGATTATAGGGGCAATGCATCATAAGAATGACGTAGGACAAACAAGTGAATGGACTTAGATATTTTCATGTACATACTAGGATATTTTTGTTTTGAGATTAATTAAGCTTTGCATCTTGCCTTGAACGCGATATTAACATAATTATTTATGTAAACGAACATTTTTATGTACTTATTATTTTTAGTAATAAAATGTATGTAAATCATAAGATTGATTACTTTCTCTTTAAAATACCTATAACAACAAATTATCCTTACATATGTTGTTTTGTGCGGGCATCGAACCAAAAACAAACAAATCGAAGCGCAAATAAATTTTCTTACATTTTTTTGTAGTTTGGAACTTTCTCTTTCATGAATGAAATCTAAGCCAAAAAGAATCACATGTTCTAAAAATGACAACAGCAGTGTTGTACTCACAATTTCAGCCAATTTGGTTCCATGGAGAAAAGTGTAAACGACTGACGCGTTTATTCTGAAAGGCTGGGGCGTGTGCTGAAATTGTTAAAAAATTTGACAGCAATATGTTTGTCAGCTATAAAATCTAATGCATCATAAGAACTCATAATAATTTATAACTGAATATTCAGATATTATTTCAAGATCTTCAAGTAGTTTTATGTTATATAATATAAATATCAGACTGGTGAAAGTGTCAAACTTAGAATAAAAGTTAAACATCTCGTAAGGTCAAATTTGTTTTATTATAACATTTTTTTAAGCATAGGGTAAAAAAGGAACATCAACGTTTTAAAAACGCGCTTGTTTATATGTAATTTCACAAAAATTTGAGAATTTTTTGTTGATTTTAAAACTAACTTATAAAAATTAATTAGATTAAAATTGATTTTAAAAATCTACATTTTTAGCCAAAAAATCTCAAATAAAGTTAAAGTTCACACTAAAGATTCAATATATACTCCAAAAGACCAATATATTCAGATTCCCCGATCGATTCTAAGTATTAATCATCAGAAATCATGTGCGTCAAAAAGTAACCTCCCTCCTTTTGATGCTTGACAAAAGGGGTAATGGTTTGTACAGTTACAATTCTTTGTAATAAATGCAAAATATATATTCTAATTGTGTATTTTAAGTCAAACTGAAAACATCTGAGGACAGCAAAGAGGATTAACATGACAAATTAACTTACTTATGTACAACCAAATATTCAGATAACATTTATTGGATATTAGAAAGTCATAATAAATTAGTACATTCAAATTCTGATTGACTTCTAAGCTGGAATATCTTGGAGATTATACATCATGTTCAAAGGAATGGTAAATAAGACCTGAAAAACAAATTTTTATCAATTTTTATTTATCCATATAAAAATATAGTGAGATTTTAGTAAAGTTTTATTATTGAATTTTTTTATACTTACAAAAAAGTAAAGGCTCTTATTGTATGATGCGGAAGTTGTTTTTTAAGCCTTTTAAGTAGGAAATTTCCATTTTCACGTCAACGAGTTGAAGTTTTATTTGCATTTCTTGCTCACGTAAAGAAGACATTAGAGTTTCTAGCTCCAAAAATTGCCACTTTTCATCCTCCAAATCTTGAATGAATTTTCTTTTTCTTGAATCGTTATATTGTTCATATTCATTTGGAAAATTCGACTTGAAATTTTCCATCATACTGTTGCTCGAAGAGGTGGATGCTGTTGATATTTTATCTTTATCTGTTGATTGATCAGTAGCTAATGGTGGTACGTTGTTGGTTTTAGAGTTTTGAATCAAGGTAAAACTGTTTATCATATTCATTACAAAATCTTGCAATTTTTGTGGTGGCAATGAATTTATTTGCTGAGTAATTGCTTCGATTTCTTTACTGTCCATTTTGGAGAAAGCAGTACCCTTTAAAAAAATTTCATATAAAAATGGGAGTATTTAAAAATGCGAATATCACTTTAGATACAGTTGTATAACTGATTCATAATATAACTTCGTATCAAGAAAAAATGCAATACATAAATTATTATTTAATGTAAGAGATGTATCACAATTATAAACAGTGGTTTAAGAACAATTGTAAACAATGTAAATTTTGTTGCAGCTTACTATTTTTGGAAAATATATGCATATTCTGATCAAGGTACGGAATTTTGTTGAAGAATAGTTTGGTTAAAGAGTTCAATACTTAATTTCTTTTTTACTTACAATTGTATAAACAGCTGTTTCAGATGTAGCACTTTTATACGTATTATCTAATCTTGAGAAAATACAGATTTTGCGTCTAAAAACGGATAAAACTTCGATATACAAAAAACACAGGTTCTTGCGGGTTCTTCAGAAGTTTAGAGGCATTTAGAGGTCGAATAGGACGAAGAGGAAGAGCAACGAAGACGATTGGGCATGACGAGCTAGCACAATAGCCATTTAACCGCGCATTTTTTAAAAATACGCGGTTAAATGAATAAATAAAATTATTTGGTATAAGTTTATGTTCTAGCAATATATATAATGAATATTAAATATAATTTTGTTTCTCTTTACAGGTATGTACAAATATAACAAATATAAAAAATATAACGAAAGTTTTTATCCGACATGAAATTACCATACTCTCTTCACACAATGTCTCTATAGAAATATATTATTGGTCGGTCAAAAATACCGGTGCGCGAGCACTCGCGGGTTAAATGTTGCTGATGGCTCACTGAATTTGCACATTGAGCGCCAAAATTCCACAAACCAAGAAGAAACGGATTAAATGTGTCATTAAAAGATACGTTCCTAATCAGAAATAATCTGTCTATATTCTTGTATTAGAATTAGAAGTAGTGTATTAAAAGAAGTATTAGAGAAGTGATACAGGTTGAAAAGCTTTGTTTTAGACGTAAGTACTTATGTAACTGATCACGAAATAAATGTGTCGTTTTTTATTTATTCGTAAGCATTTTTTTAGGTTAAGTAATTAAATAATTTTTCATTTAAACTTACAACTTGCTGTAACTTTGCAACATTAATATTTTTTAACATTTACAATTCTTTAATATTTGTTTTTAAACTATGCTCACATTGTTTTGTTAATTATTTATTACGTGTTTGTGTCTTTAGGGGGGTGCTAATACAGTACCCATAGCTTAATACCCAGTTGATTTTTTGTTATAATTTTTATTATAGTAATAATATTATTTTTCAACAGAAAACCAGGTTAAAAAAGTGCGAGGAAGCAAGATGAGTAGTACTGAGAATCCTGGAAGCTCGTCTGGAACTCGGAGAGAGTCGGCTGAAAATATGATATTGCAACAAGTTTTAAACTTTGTATTAGACAACAATGTCGATCCTGAACTTTTGAATAAAACGATTAAGGCATTAAAAAACAATTACAAAAATCAGCAGTCCAATGAAGACAATGGCAGTCAACAAACAAATGCTCAAAAATTGATTCATGGCACCCAATCACCAAATAATTTACATGACATGCAGAGCAACTCCCAAACTGTAGTAAATGCACCTGAGAATTGTGAAAAATCTGATTCTTCAGAAGTATTAACTGACTGTCAAACTTCAAAATCTACATCAGAAGAAGATGAGAAGTGGCGAATTTTGACTAGTAAATGCAAAGAAAGATTAGAAACAAAATTATTACAAAAGGTAAAGTTAAGTTAAAAAAAAAAAACAATCCTAATGTAATTTATAAGATAAATTGCAATACTTAACCGTTACTTTATATTAGTCAAACAAAACATAAATAAAATACACAAATAAAAGAAAATCAGAAAAATATTAATTATAACCCGAAATATCAAAATGTTGTTACTAAACATAGACTTAAAAATCCGTCTCATGTAATGGATTGGAATCATG
>JABFPD010000699.1:0-10398 GCA_022817545.1 Cremastobaeus sp. ZL-2020 | reverse complement strand
AAATAAAAACTGTCTATTCGTTGTATAAAACTGAAAAGACACAATTTTTTTTCTATTTTTAGATAAAAATTATTGAAAAAACTTCAATAAATTTCAAAAAAGTCGATTTTCGATCAATTTTAAAATTAATCGAAAAAACGACCATTTTTTCAATAAAAATTATCGAAAATATTTCCAAATCAATCTGAAAAATTATTAGCTAGAAAACAGCTTGCACTTAGATTACGCCCAGAAATTATGATTTAAACCAGAACGTCAGGGAATTTTGATGCAAATAAAACTAGAACTTCTCACGTGTCAAGTATTTTTTTACTTATAAATATACTTTATATCTCTATTTCCTATTTCATGTGTGTTTAAGGCCTAAAAATTATAGACTGAACATTAAAAATCTTTTGCCACTTGAGATAAATAGGTGGATTACCAACTGATAATAAACTTTCTGTTTACGAGCGATTTATGATTCTGCTGTTTTTCAAATAGCTGAAAACGTAAGTAGAACTTGGCAGCGCTGTAATGCCACCTTTCAAACCTCACAAAATTTTGGGAAAATTTCCGTTCGACCAAATTCCAGCGCAACACACATTTCCTATGACCAAATTGTCCATGTTCCCCCAACTTTGGCGACAATGCGCTGAGAAATACGATAAAGAAATCCGTAATTATCATATCATTAATTGTTATAGTACAATATACGGCTGATAAAGCACTATCTGACTTAGTTTCTACGATAAAGCGCGAACCAGTACCCCTCCTCCGTGGGTAAATGAATAATCGAAAATTCACGGCTACTTTTTTCTGTCAATTAGGAAGTGTGAATGAACAGCGACGCATCGACTTAGGAAAAGCCGAGGACAATGAAACATAACGGCATGTGCTCCACGATACCTGGTGGAATATAATCGCTGGTCAGTGGACACTTCAGGGTCGTTCAACAATGACAATGGACCTCACATAGGAGGACTGATTACGACCTACGCGAGACCTTGTGCGCCATTCCCGCTCCAAGGAGGACCCAAGCTTCGGCAAACCACTCGGACGCTTTTACTGCTGCTCCACCATCACCGACGAGATGACCAAGTTCGAGGTCAAAGACGAATACGACGTCGAGGCCCAACGGGACATCAAGCTCCTGAGCTTCCGCCAAAGCCTGGACGACGTTTTCCGAACAACGAATGGCAAAATCGGAAACACCAATCTGCCAACCGAACTCGACAACCGGTTGGCAGGCATTGACGGCACGAAAAAGTTAGAGAAACATGGTGAGTTTTGGTTTTTTATGCGTTTTCACGTGGTCACCCTAGAAAAAATGAAGCATATATGGGACATATTTGTTTCGACGAATTCATACATGGAAAATTTGAAAACAAATATGGATTTCTTGGGATTCATATATGTCCATATATACACAAATATGACTATATATGGACTTGTTTTCAAACATATTTATAGTTTATCATATTATATGGCCATATATGATTTTCACGAATTCCATATATGAAAATCACGTCTTCATATATGACCATATATGGACTTGTTTTCAAACATATGTATTTACAGTTTATCATATTATATGACCATATATGAAAATCACGTCTTCATATATGGCCCATATATGTTAGCCATATGTCTGACTTTTTCTAGGGCATTTTATGTTCAATATTTTATCAGACTATCTAATTTGTATTTCTTCGTTGTTTAATCACACTTCGTGTTTGCTTATTACAATCTAGCGATATTTTTCATTTTTCAAGATTAGCTTCATGGGTTTATTAATAGCAGGAAGCTCGCAAATAGATTTTATATTATTTATTACTTCTTTTGGTCAAAGGTATGTGTAAATTGATATTTGGGGGACAATTAGATGTTACACATTTTTCTATTCCTAATAAAATATTGTCGGCGTTTAAAATTATTTTTGGATAAAAAATTCACAGCAGAAAAGATTGGCGTTTTTTCAGAAAACAATTTTCCGAGCTTGATTGAATCGGTGCCGTTCTTCTGGAAACTTTTTACGCGAGACCGACAATTGCGATTTAATATTTAATGAACGCCAGGAACTTCCGACACCCAAAAAAAGTTACTCCGAATGAATGTTTACGCTAAATGAATTCGCTGTATATCTTGAATAATGAATTCGCGTTCTCTTCGAGTGGCTTGTTTATCCGCTTCGAATTGACTTTTGTCTCAAGTAGCGCGCCTCGTGTCGTGAATCTTCTTCTACGCCAAATCATCCGCGTCTGCGTCAATCCAAACGTGACAATAAAGAGTAATGAACTCTCGGCGCGGTTTAGAGACTGTTAAATCGTGTTTTTGAGTGATAAATTCTATTCGAATTCTGTCATTTTGATTGGAGACGCGTTCGAAATTCGGCAATATGAATATTTTAATGGATTCAAGCGAACACACATTTTTGATGTCTCATCCTAGATTATGAGTCGAAAATATAATAAAAATTGTTGATTAACGCCAGTAACTGTTATGTGCGTTCAAAAATATGTTTGTGTCAATTTTATATTTAAGCACATTTTAGTCATATCTGCATTAAATTAAACTTTTACGACCCTGCAAACCGGAGGCAAAGTTCGCTTTTCTTGCCCTTGAGCCGGAAAATGTAAAACACCGGATGTAAAAAATTTCGATTTGCGAAATTCACGAAAAGAGTATTCTTATCCACTCTTAGAAATATCCTTTGGCGGTCAAAAGATAATATTTTGAAGACGAATCATCTGATAGCTAAAACAAAATCTTTTAAAATACATAAAAATAGGCAGTTTTTCGTCTTATTTCAAGACACTGCAGTCTTAATTTCAGTCGGTTAATACGTCTAAATGACTTTCATACGTCTGACTTCATCCCTAGCGAAAATATCTCACATGAGATCTCACATGCGGAATCTCATGTAAGATCTCATATGATCTTGATTGAGATTTTATATATGAATTTTCCATACATAAAATCTCATGTTAGATCTGATATGAGATCTTACATGAGATCTCATACCAATACCTTCTACAAAAAGTGTCTTAATTTAAGACACCTTTTTTTACAGAGAAATATTTCAACGGAAACGAATTCCTTAAATCATTAAGTTGATTAGCAATTTAGTCGGAAAGTTGAATTTATAAGAAGAAAATTGATAAACTGCTTGAGAGATAGTATCGCGATCGGTGTTTACAGTGATCAAAAAAGTTGTTTCTAAAAAAACATGTTTCACACTCCCACATTAGAGCTCTAAAACATTGTGATAGGTCTGTCAAGTTTATCGCGTTACACATTTGGCAGTTACATACGCGTGTAATCACGTGCGCAGTGTTTGAACAGCGTGGTTACGTACCAAGTAAAACGAATTATGATAACCGAACGCGCGAATGATAAAAGTCGGCATGCGGAGGATTCCTCTAATTGTTCATTAATACAAAACATCGATGATAATATAATGATCGACAATTCGGATGGAGAGATTACCGCTTATCTTGACTATCGCGACGGCGATCGCACGAAATGATCGGTGGCAAAAATTAGATCATTTCGTTACAAAAATTCCATTGAACGGAGTGTGTGGATCACGCGCATGTGTAATCGAGCAGGTTACATCAGACGGCAATTAGAATGCCATTTTTGCTCGGCTATTCGGATGAAAAACAAATTGATTTCATTTAAATATCCCGCGCAACCTTTCAGCGCAAAGCGCCAAATCAACTGGAAGTACATTTTTCGTTGCTGGGCAAAAATTTAATTGACGTAATGGCTTTATCGGTATTCGGAAAGATTTAATTATTTTAATTCGCAACACTGATAAGCTAAATTGGCTTTAATTCGATTTCTGTTTTTGAACTGTTATCGCTATCGTAGGTCCAATGGCTGTAATGTTTGTTTAATTGATTAAAATCTGAAAAAATAATTTCAACGATTTCTCGTGACTTGTGGATCACCAATATTAGGCAATTTCTCAGAACTACTTACAAATCATTCCGATGAACATGCAACTGCGTTCTTTTATTTCTGATTTTGTCTCTCACGACATTTAATCGGTTTTATTTTGTCTATGTTTGAATTCAGAGAAATAATTGATTCTGTCCTAATCGTTTCTTGGCCAAGCCAAAAATTGCTGCGCAGAAAAATAATATATATGTCATAATAATTTGTCAACCTGGCATTATCAGATTTAAAAATATCAAATTGAATGATAGTCTATTTTTTCTTTTAAATTTAAAATTTATTTTAAATTAACTAATAAAAAATTTGTTTAAAAAACTAAAAAAATAATTAAAAAAATAATGAGTTAAAATCATATTAAAAAATAATTTTTAACAATTTTTTTTAAGGGATGTGCGTATATAAATTAAAATTTTTAATTTAAATTTAATTTAATTTTTATCTACAAGGCCTAGCAATTCATTTAATATCTCCTTGATTACTTTATATTTGCAAATTTGCAAACCATGAAAATTCATGAAATTCAAATTTGTAAAAAATTGAATTATGACTTATCAGATAAAATGTTTATATCAACGAACATTGATTATTTATGTGAATTCGCTATATTTTCAATATAAAAAATTGTTTACAAAATTGAAAAAAATTGTCCTGGTTGCCAAACAAAAGTAATAACAAGTGGAGCAAAGTTTTGCAACACTTGCAAACCGAACAATTCGGTTTGCAGGACAAACTATATATCTGCATTCAAAGAAAAGCAAAACCTCCTGCATCTCATAAATTTCTTCAGACAATCTCAAAGTATTTGTTACACATCCTTTATTTATTTACACGGTACGCGTAAAACACATTTTATTGCAATTATAATAGCAAAAACAAGGTCAATGTGGTGCATAAATATAGTTGCAGCGAAATAAATTATGCTTAAAATCGACTGCAGCATACGCCGGTCGCCTTGACGAGATTTGAACAATTCAATGCAAGCCTTTTTTACAGTACGGTATAAACCGCGGTATTTCCTTATCGACGCATAAATCTGTTGAAAAATGCTGAAAATGCCGATCCACGTTCCGAAGAGGCGATCTTCGCGACTGTCATCAGCGAACCCTGATCCGGACCTTTTTACGATTACTTCCTTTTTTATCGTTCCTCCGGAGCATTGCTTCACCCTTACGTCACCGAAGACGGATACAAAAAACGTAATTGTATTTTGCATTGAAAAATCGCGCAGATTGTGCAAGAAGATCTCTGCCTTCGTGGCTTTTCACGCGCATGATTAGTCGCGGGATTGCGTCGAAAACCGATAAGACAATGATTTCGTTTGTCATCTTTTTGTGCCCCAAAATCTCGTTATGTTCACTTTACGTTAAGTAACGTTTGTGTAAGAATGAACTGGACTTTTTTTCCATCGCTGGTTTCCCATAAAATAAAACAGAATTCTCGATTGGAACAAAAGTGCTATCGAGAAACTAATAAGGCAATATAATGTAATATGTTATGTATATGCTCAAGGCTCGACTGTTAGACAAAAAACTTATTGTTTCGCACAATAATATTCGTCAACTCCCTCCAGGATCGTTACTGCGATCGTTGAAAGAAGTTTCGTATTAGAGTAACAATTCTGATTATTCTGAACAATAGACGGTGTTGTAAAATTAATTTGAAAAAAGCCAAGTACCTTTGTGCATATATATACATATTTTATATATGACATATTTTCTTGTTCTCACAAATAATTGTTTTTGCTTACATGATTTTTTCTTTCACGTCGTACTGTTTGCCCAAAAGTTGAATGATAATCGGGCTTTTGGGGAATATTGCTATGGCAGATCTATTTAAAATGAAAAAAGTAAACAAATCACCATCTTTTGATCAAAGCGCATATATGTCTTCGACCATATATGTCAAGGTTCAAAAATGAAATTTCTCAGTTTTTCATACTCAAATTTTGAAGATTTTTTTTAAAATTTAAGTTTCAAAATTAAAATGTTTAATTTTAATTTTTGGGAAAAGATTGTGGAGTAAATGTATGACTACCTTACTACAAACAGAAGTATTTCACTTTGAGACACTTTTGTCATTTTGAGACGTTTTTAGTATCTCAAATAAACCAAAGTGTCTCAAAATAAAACACACTGAGAAAACGAAATGGTTAAAATTGCAGCTTAAATGGTAGTGGATGACCTTTTAATAGTTAGCACCTAACCATTGCAAGTGGTAGAAAATAAGTACCATAGATTTTTACCATGTAAGTGGTAAAATCTTACCACTTGAACTTTTAACAACTTAAATGGTGCCATTTCGTTTTCTCAGTGTAATATACTATTTACGTCACCGGTGCACTTAAAACATCGTTTTATTCCCTCAGTTTTAAGAGCACCTGGTGACATAAACTACCGTATGCATCTCGGGAAGTAAAGCTTCGCTTTACTCCCTTGGTGCATAATATACTATTTATCAAATCTGCACAAAACCGAACTTTTGCACACCGCAAAAGTAGCAAAGTAGCTTTTTTAGCCTAAGGCACACTACAAAAAATCTATTAAAAAAAACGTTTTAAAATAAAACACTTGTTTATGCTTTCAATATTATTTCTTATGGAGAAAATCTAAAACACTGAAAAGTGTTTTATAAGTGACTACAAAAATGTTTTGTTTTAAAACGTTTGTTTTTGCAGTGCAGCAAAATGAAAGGACCCAATTCCGAGAGCTTTACTCAAGGCGCGAAAGTTTGGTTTTTTGTGCAGGTGTGAAAAAAAATAAAACACTTAAAAACTTATCATAAAATCCTAGAATTTGCAGCATGAATTTGAACGGATATTGAAAAGTGTAGACTTCTAATATATCTTGGTAAATTTTTGTTATATTTTTCTTAAGCACAAAAGTAAAGAAGAAACGATGCCATATTTGAGCTGTAAACAGTATTCGATGTAAAATAACTTTTTTTCTGCGTACCAGTTTATATTATCAATAAAGAAAGTTCATTAATCTCTCCAACATTAAGTTTCTACTGTCAGCAATTAGCGACTAAGTACATTATTGATAATTATAGTTAGCTGTGAGTATATATTATACAACAAATGTTGGCAGTAAAATGAGTGCTTTAAAGGATATTCCCAAAGACTTTACTTTGAGAAGAATAACTTGCCTATTCTTGGCTTTTGTATCTCGATACATTCGGTTTATTTGTGGAAAAGGAAAATAGCAGTTGCCCACAGCTCTGCAGCATGTCAGTGTTCGAAGAGCTTGTTAGTTATTTTCCAGAGAATCCAAACTGTCTGATTCATTTGTCGGAGCTTCAACTGATTTAGCTAGTTAACTATTCGTAGCTCCAGGCCGTTGATATATGCTAGTGTATACATGGCGAACATTGTTGCCGGACTTCATCTTTGATATGCCGCGCTCTTGATGTAGTATGTGTTCCAGCGCCGCAAGTGGAAGAGTCTCGTTTTTGCTCAGTCGTATTACGCGATCATGTAAACTGTAGCTAACTACGAGCACTATCAGCATGCTTCGTGAAACAGAAAACTTATCTCTACTGAAAACAATCGACTAGTAATTTGCGATATTTCAAGTCTTTTCGATTAGTTTGTTTTTTCCACTCGATCGATTTGCTTTTCATCTTCTGTTCTTTATCTTTCTTCAACTTTAGATCTCGGCTTTTGTTTGTTTTACATTAAAAAAATAATCTGGCTTATTTCAAGAACAAGCTTCGTAGTTAGAAACAAAAACAAACTATCTCGTTGCTCTTTGCAAAGTCGTGGTTTGAATGTTATCGATGGGAACAGCTCGGGAAAAAGTTCGGACTGACTGTTCCGGAGTGTGCGCTATTGCGGATCGAACCTCTTTGACCCTTAATAGTCAGAGACTCAAAAAGATTTTCGCTCGAACTTGTCATCAACTTGTTCAACAACGAAATGGCACATTCGTTTCATGGACGATTTCAAACCGTTTCTATGTATATTTTTAATTGAGAAAACTGTAAATTATTAACGCCTTCATCGTTAGTATCAATGTGTTCGCATTTCCATGCTCGTTAAGTTTACCTGAATCAAATTCAATTACAGTTGCTGGATGGAAATACATATAATTCATATATTCATATATAATATACACGATTTCCATAAATATAGTCGCCCGTTTTAACGGCATCCTAACAACCACAATTGAACAAAATGCTGACGATAGCAAAAGCTTCAGCCAACTCACCTCGTCGATTTTGCCGGTTCTTTTGTTCTGGTGTTTTTCCAAAAGCTCCTGGATCGTTTTATTCTTTTTTATCTTTTACTTTTCTGCTTTCTTTGCCCTTATTTCCTTCGTCAGTCTCAGCATGAAAGCGTTTTTACGTCGGAAACCACCGATCTGTGAAAATCGAATTCAAGAAATGCCTCAAGGCGCAAGAGATTTTGAGAAATATACAAACGAATACCCGCTGCATCTTATATTCCCTAATCCAAAGTTAGATATTAGCAGTTACTAAGCTACTAGCTGTGGGTGTTGTTCTTCTCGTCATTCGGTTTCCATTTTTCGCAAAATGGCCAAATTTATCCGCACTGCCGTAGTCTGTCAAGAAAACGCAAACTAGCGAATCACGCGTGCATCGCTAATGCACGGTTATGAAGTGAGTTATCAGTCATACATTACATTTTAGTGAGAATACCACAAAGAATAGCTACGTAGATTCACCCATCGTAATTCAAATGCTAAATGCATCCTTGCTGGAACTTTCCTAGGGTTTTCATCTTATAGATAGATCGTAAAAATGACACTTTGTTAAAAGTTTTTGTCTGATTTATATCCAAGGTCTTGGAATTTCAAAAGAGTTATGAAATTCAGAACATTATACATATATTTATCGTGGCTTTCATATGAAATACGTTATATGTATGATCAATAATCACAATCCCTCATTAATTTCAAGAATTCGAAATTAATTTTATCTACTCCAAAAATAAAATAACAGAATCATTCAAAATTGAGGGGATATTGACATTATTCGGATTTTTTTCAATTTACATCCCATTAAAAATTTATAACACCCATAAATACAATGACAAATCTTTTTTCTGTCAAAAAATTAAAATCTCAGGGTTACTCTCGGAACTTTGAATTCAGTTTGTGTTTCTAAAGATTTACATTCGGAAGAAAGGAATTAACATACAATAACCTTGCGTCTAGACTGGCGACAAAACAACAATACTATTTACATGAGAAAACGAATTATATTCTCTGAAAACTTTTATCATAATCTTCATTTCGTTGCTTTTCTCCATTCAGCTTTTTGGTTGAATATAAAGAAATTATCATTTCATGATAACCGCTATGGATCAGAGACAATGTTTTACTCAGCATTTCTTTGATAATAGCATGCGATTGTCATAACAAAATAATAGGAAAAATTGGCTTTTTTATCGTCTGAGGAACTCATAAGGAAGTCAAGTATGAGGAGCGAAAGCTGCTTCTCTAGATTATGCTGATCCGATTATCATGCCGTGTTGGTATTACTTATTGTACTGCTATGCTTGCAAGCAAGCGATGAAGTCATATGTATGCGCTGGCATATATTGTAATGCTAAACCGATAAAGGTAATTAATTGTCAACTCCTTCATTCATGATTAAGGCAATTAGACAACTTGTGTACTTCATATTTCTATATTCGCAAGACTTTAAAACGGTGAACAGAGCTTCGGATAATAGGATTATGCGTACCTGTGCATACTAAATGCGATATTTCTCTCAGATGTGTAATTAAGCAAATTCAAAAGTTCATCTTAGCTTCTTATTGAATTTTATATTGTCATACGATCAATGAATTGTCATGTAAATAATAATACATTGCATTTATTTACTAAAATAACTTGAAACTCTGAACAGTCTGAAATTTTTAATACGATGTGTTATTAAGCTTTTATTTTATTCGTTATAAAACACGGGAAAAATCTATTTTCAGTAGTATGATTTTCTTCCATTCAGTCTGAAATTCAGATTAATACTATAGATTCGTTTGAATTTTGACATCCTGACTGTAAATGTCAGAAGGATTTAAGTATTATTTTGAGTAATTATCAGACTTTTTAGTTTTAACAAAACTAAAAAGAAGCATGAAATCAAGACCAAAACGTTTGATTCAGAAGGTTTGCAAGTAAGACTTTCGATACACATAAGACGGTTAGTGTATTTAATACTAAAAATCGTTAAACGAAATGATTTTCAGTTAACTCTTAATTCAGTTAATTATTTAGATTATAACAAATATTCATTTTAAAATGTTAACTCCCTCCACTCTAATTTCAGCAACCGCCTAATTGTTTAAAAAGAAAATGGCCTGAAGCAATTATTGTATTTTGGTTCGTGCTACCTATTTTCACATGGAGAAATCAAACCTAAAACATGAATGGTAAAAACCCTAACTTAATAAAAACACGTAAGCATGCCCATCGTACATATTTATGCAGCAAT
>JABFPD010000698.1:0-10398 GCA_022817545.1 Cremastobaeus sp. ZL-2020 | reverse complement strand
GTCGGGCAATTATGCAAACTTCATGCAAATTTTTCAGAAAACTATATTTTTTGTAAATTTTATGTAAAGTTTACACAATCCATGGTTTTCAGGGCTATTGGGAATAATTTTTAAAAAATAGTATAACTGCACTGAGAAAAATGGGTTGTAAATATGTATGTTTACAGTCGTTATTATAAATACCTGAAGTTTGTTATTAAATGTAACAAACTGAGACGTATATTGTACGTCTTGAGTCGTAGAGATTCGAGAAAAATGAGGTTAAAATGAGGTGAGTAGTCAATTTTACTACTCTAATTTAACAACTTGCGTCGCACAACTCAAGTTGTAGATTTAATCATCCTTTTTTCTCAGTGAAAAAGTTCTGGGTTTTTCCAGATTTTTTTACAGTGTACGACTTTTAAATAACGTATATGAATAATAATATATATAATAATTATTATATCTTTCTATACATGTCAGATGATAATTAAAATTATATTTAGGTTATTTTTCATCGCAAATGATCGTCATTACAAGAATTTTTGGCAGTAAACTCAATTTATGTAAATTCTTAAATAGGTTGTATTTCATTTACTATCATTTAACTAAGTTGAAGTTTCAGTTTTTTATGTAATAATATAATATTACGTACAGCATAAAAATCATCTATATGCAATGCGTAACCAGATTTACCTACATATGACCTAATATCGTGTTTCTTTTTTTTCAATACATATATGAATTTCAAGATATCTATATATTATATAGATCGCACAATTCCATATATATGAATACGAAGAAGCGAACATTTTTTATTTTTATTAGTGAAATGACTAGTAAAATAATTCTCTTGAAACATATTTTTTTATTTTTATTCTAACAATGCAATTAATTCATCAAATAACTAGTATTCGCAGCACCACCTAAA
The DNA here is from genome assembly GCA_022817545.1 of Cremastobaeus sp. ZL-2020. Classification (NCBI taxonomy): domain Eukaryota; kingdom Metazoa; phylum Arthropoda; class Insecta; order Hymenoptera; family Scelionidae; genus Cremastobaeus; species Cremastobaeus sp. ZL-2020. Next base: position 9,488 of record JABFPD010000698.1, on the reverse strand, counting down.
ATTATTGAAGAACTTGATTTACTTGCAAATATATAAGGGGAACATTACACGAATGCTTATTCTTCGGTTTCGAAAGAACAAAAAGAAAAGAATAGCTATATGTTTAATGAGTTAATGTTTCTTAATTATTTCAAACAGCTAGTCAAAAAACTGCAGCTGTTAAATTTCTGATGGACGTATTCAATGCTGAAATACGTTCTGAATGCTAAACGCAAAATCAATATAGCATCTTACGCAAATTTGATCTCGTTTTTGAAATGGCAGGATGCTGGGTTCGCTCTAAAATAGGCCGCTACATTGTAAGACACAGAAGCGATGAAATTCTTGAATGAAAATTCTCACGATTTTTAGCGACAAAAATGTGTCATGCAATCTGTTCAAATATTATATATAATTGATTAAAATTCACACAGTTTTTGAAGAAGTTAAAAATTATTCCAATTCATTGCTTAACTGGGAACACGATAATTAACATTGATACAAAAATATGAACCTTTGCATTGGATTTTGGAATTCGTAATGTAAAAATGGAAATCAAGATGTCTTGATTTTTCTACAAAATTTCGAAAGGAGCAAATGTATCCTTAGACTTATTGACGTTAATGCATTTAAAAGTACCAAACGAAATTTTCTAATTTCGAAATTTCCATTTAATTTACAATTTAAATTCAAATTCAAATTTTCGACGACAGAAAGTCCAACAAAAAGCCTTTCTGAAGACTCAGAAACAGGCGTAATGCTTTTTTTCAAAAAATAAATTTAGTTCAATAGTCTGTATTGTTTTATAAATATATTTTATTTTTTATGCAATGTTTATACCTAATACTACTAAACTACAAATAGTTTTGAATATACTAAGAGAAAACATTTGGAAAAAGTATAGTTTTTCGTTGCAATCTAAAGACATCGCAGTTCGTTACGAAATATTACAACTTTGGTTATAAATTATGTAACAAAATTTACAACATGTATAACTAAAACTGTGCATTTTTTAATATAGTTTATAAAATGTATAACCAAACACTGTAAAAATTCGGCTTCAAAAGTGTTCTCTAGGGAACGTTTAAAACGTTTTTAGTGATTTAATATATATTCTATACAGAGCGGTAAACACAGATAAAACGTTTTAAGCGTTCTCTATGGAACACTTTTGAAGCCGAGTTTTTACAATGAAGTTATAATATTTTGTAACTAACTGCGATGTCTTTAGTTTGCAACGAAAAACTGTACTTTTCATAACATTTTTCTCTCAGTGTACGTTTCAAAAAATATTTTAAACTATTGTTTTTCTGAATAAGTTACAATATCCAACAGAATATGAAAATTACAAATTTCGAAACAATAGATTTTTTAAATAATTTCATAAATTAATTATGTCATCCTAATTCATGAGATTCCAGTGTTCTAGGATAGAAGTTGTGAGTTAATGAAAAATGAAACGTGTATGAACAACTCAGTTATAGTTGTGGTTCCATGCAGTATTGTGCCCGAATTAGTGAAATGTGGTTGCACTGAAATTTTGATCGAATTCGTAGTCCTATGTTTTCCTATTTTATTCTGCATATTTCGTAATTTTGCCTCTAAAGTTAACAATTAGTTAGCAATTATTGATTATTTATTACTAAATCACTTTTATAATGCATAAAGCCTAATGAAAACTTCCAGGAAACCTAAATCGATGTTTTTTATTCGCAAAAATACCGATCTAGCCAAATACGTAACTCCTGGCGAAAGTGAATATATCTATTTTATCTTCATTACGCTAATCATAGAATGCACTTTTATACATGAATGCATTTATCTAATGTCTTATGTTAATTTTACCATTACAGACAAAGCTATATTATAAAATATATATGAATATAGATGAAATATGTAAAAAATATATTTTCGACTATACGGCTATATTTATTTTATATATTTCGTTTTATAAATCTACTGAATATACAATAAAATCCACTTCTTTTATAAAAAGAAATATAAAAATCAGCATTGCGGCTATATTTAAAAAATTTATATTTTCGACCGTGAGAGTATTCTCTCATGATTATTATTGAGATTATTCAACTCATAAATGCAAAACAGTATGAACAAACATAATTTTCAAACTTATTGTATTGAAGGAAAACTATTCTCCGAGACTATCAATCAAAATAAACGAATGTGTCAATATTGTCATTTCTGTTGTACAATGAACATATCGAGCATTCAATATTATACGTATTCAATATATAATGTAAATAACAGTTACAACAGCTGCTCAAGTTGCAAATACAATTACTTTGAAACTGATATAACCTTTCGAAAATCAGTCTTTTATTTCACTCTTTCTTCCATTTACATAAGAAAGATCCGAGTAGCCGTTATACGCAATTTAAAATCTCATTTTATTTCTCAAACCTTAGACCTTCCCATAAGAGGACTTTCAACGGTTTAATAAATACGAAGTTGTACATTCCTGACCAGACTTGAAACACTAAATATTTTGAATGCTTTCTAAATTTAATATTTTACTATTAGGATATAGAAAAACCACGCATTCCGAGAGTTTAATAGCATTTTAAAGAAATATTCATCAAACTATCGAAAACTTTTCCTTATCAAAGCTTTGTAGAATTAAATTACGGCATAAAAAGAAAAAGCAATCTTTCACTTCTCATGAAATTTATTGCAATGGCGCCAACTTTTTCGCTAAATTGCCGATTCGGAATTAATTTCAATTAAACCGTCGGATTTGTTCTATTTTTTTATTCGAAATATATCAAAATTGTGCGAAAATTTCACTTCCTACAAGTTTATCTCGTGATGGCCATAAAGTTTTTATTGGTACTCTAACACTCTAATGGTAATACCGACGAAATTATTACCTGTCCTTGTATAATGGATATACTTCTTTTATCTTTTTACGAAAGTAATTTGTCTACTGTTCATGTTTTTTACATCCTAAGTACGTTTGATGCACATATAATAATGTTTGTTTAAAAAAAAAACTACCGACATTAATATTCAATGTTGAATAAACAAGATTTAACGTCCAAGGAAATTTCAATACGATAAATTTGAATCGTCAAATACAAATTCGATTGTTCATTTGTACCAATGTGAACAATAGTTGATTTATTCAAATTTAGAATTATCAATTTTGTTATTATTACATCAAATATGTCATTTAAAAATATGGAACAACGAATGTTTTCAAAATAAACACGTAAATTTTTATATTCCAGTTAACTGAATAATAAAGAAAACACGAAATGCAATTGAATTTTTTTCACATTTGTACAACAAACATAGTGCATAAGCAATACGTTTTCAATGGAAATTAAATTACAATATAATTTGTCGTTCTAATGGTTTACTGTTGTGTTTTATCTCTTACCTTAGGTAAGGAGATAGAAACACGAAAGCTAATGTCAAGGGTCTTTAAGTGTTGCACTTTTACGAGATAAGATAATATCAATACATCAACGACTACTTGTAGTTGATGAATGACGACACTATTTTAACATAATACTGTAACAGCAAATGGCCTACGAGCTTCTACTAATTACTAATTAATCTATTAGAAGGGTTTTCGCCAATAAATCAATTCAACATTAAACGGTATTTATACTATTTCTTTTGCATTAAATTATGTAAATATCCATATTGATACAAAAATAATAAATATAGAAACAATAAAATCAATAAAACCATAAACGTGATTTTCAAAGTGGGATTTTTTATATTTTTTTAAAGTAAATTTGCGGAACTTTGATTACTTCGTTGGATTGCTAATAAAGTTAATCAAACTTTATGTAACTATGTCTCTGATAATTGTATTTCACACATGAAGGAAAACCATTGAGGTACAAATTTCGTAGTATTTAATGGGAACGCAAATTCATTTTTAAATGTAACATCAAATGCATACCTTCCGAAAAATAAATTGCTCCGTAAATAATGAAGCAGCTTGTACATATTGACGTGTATGTATTGAAATAGGAAAGATGCATTGATGCATACAAACCTGGCATAATAGAAACGGTTTTGAGGGCTCGTAGTACCCTGAAAGTCCTGAGTCCAGCAAGATTGCCTATTTCCATACCGATTGTAGCATACCCGCTAGTTATCACTATAAAGTCCAACCAGTTCCATGGATTTCGTAAATAAGTGTATTTATTCAATATAAATCCTTTAGCAATCGATTTTATCATCATTTCTGCAGTGTAGATTGCTAAAAAGATATATCTGAAAAGAAAATAACATTTTAATGTTTTCAATGAAACAAATGATTTTATAATTTAATATAGTGCAACTTCATATGCAATTTTTAATACATTAAATACAATTTTTGACAGTCGAAATTGTTCTGCGAACAAATTTCTTTCCTATATCTTACTTAATTTATAAGTTCTTCATAATAATGTTTAAAATTTTCTAATTTTATACATTATTATACTGTAATTATATTTATATGCAAATGTATATACTATTATTATTGTATAGTCAAACGGACGTAAAAAATCTCCAACACGATGATAATGTTACAAAATTTTAAATACAAATGTTAAGTTGTAGCTGTGAAATTTTGTGGTAGGTTTAAAAATGTCCTCTGGGTTTCATAAAATATTGAAAATATAAGATTGAGACAAAAATATAATAATTTCAATAAATGAACGTATATGAAATTGAAACGCAATAATAACATAAATGGTTTCGATACTAAAATGCCTGAATGTTGATATTTCATATATCACATATTACATATTATATCATATATTCAAAATCGATACAATATCACAGTCATATCAGTAGAGTTTTTGGTTTTATGATATTTAATCATTACACTTTTTTTTGCCAGAAGAACACTGCAAAAAGAAGTTTTTTAGAATGATAATGTGTTTTCACTAAAACACATTTTTGCAGTGAAGAAAATTATAACAGTATTATAATGAAAATTTTCAAGATTTACGATAATTTGGATATTTTAAAAGAACTTTTGCTCCGTGAATCATCTAAAATCATTCAAATGGAAGTTAAAAATACCTAGGCTATTTTTTGTACTTCGCAGAGCAAAGCTCAGATCTGAATTTATAGTAAATTATGCATCAAGGGAGATAAGCAAGCGATTATCCACAAGTGTAAAGTAGACGGCCCGCCAGCAGCCCTGCCGAAAGCTGTCAACGTCACTCGAGTGGTAATCGCGTTAGCTCCCGTGGAGCATACGATATTTTATGTCACTGGTACTTTCAAAATACAGTTTTTATTTCGGGAATTTCAGCTCCCAAGAGAAAGCAGGAATTAAACTACATATCATCCTCAAAGGAGTTAACGACCAACCAGTGGGGGAAGGGGGAGGGTCAAAGTCAGGACTTTGACAAGTTGTAAGAACTTTTGCAAATTATTTTTATTGTAAATCATATTTCCTTTTCAAGGGTTCATTTTTCAGATTATTTCATACATGTCTCAATTGCATTGAACAAATTTTATAATCAAATTTATAATAGTATTTACTTCAATCAAATAATAATAAATATATAATTCAAAAATATCACATGACCATCATAGACAACTTTGTTTCTATTAACAAACTGTCCTTGTTATAAGAGCAAACTCAATTTTGGTTCGTTTATACATCCACACATGACAAATTACTATGATTTACATGTACAGCCATTCACTTTAATGCCAGGTTTACATTTTCCGACGATGGAATAACAAAGTGTGTACTTAATTTGGATATAAAATCATGAATCATATTGATTTCTCGAATAAATCGAATGATACATTCATAGATAAGGAATAGTGGATTACTTAACGAGGAAAAAATTTCAAGGAAATAAATCAGGAAAAAAAAGTTTTTTTCGAGTTAAGTACTATTTTTCCTGACCAGAAAATGTAATATGTTGGTAAGTCGAAGACTTGATAACATGTTTTACTTTCAAGTAAAAAAACATGAACATTAATACTTCCAGTGAATTTTTTCATTTTAAATTAATAGTATAATATCCATTTTATTTTTAGATGTTCATATTTAATTACAAAAATTATCTCGCAACAAATTTATTTTATATCTTCCATGTTTGTTATTCATTTATGTAAACAAATTTTGTTGTCGATTCTAAATCAGTTACCGAAAACTTAAAAGAAAATAATAATGTAAAGAAAGATTCGTTTAATCAAATACAGCTTGTAATATGAATTATCTGTTTCAAACTAGAGCGATAAATAAAAATATAAAACAGTGGTTCAAATGATGCAAATAGAGGTTTTAGTTCAGCAGGTCTTATTTGTACTCACTCAAATATTTGCTACATTTCTATATCATTCTATATTTTTATTTATTTTTTGTTTAAAGCAAATAGTTAAAAAAGAATTATGTAATTTATATAGGAAGTGGATAAATCCGATTAGAATTTTTATATTTTCTATAGAATTATCAACTGTTTCATAATTGTTTCATTTTATTGACTTATTTTATTGAATTATCAGAACTTTTTTTATAGTTTTATTTTTTTAATTCATAACTCTCAGTTGCATTCTCGAATGAGTGATTCCCTGAACTAAACAAAAATCAATTGAAAATATAAAATTTTAACCTCAATCCAACTTTTATCATTTCGAATATCAAATAAACACGGATCAAGGCATTTTTACTCGAATTTATTTTTGCATAGAATTCTGTTCCTTCCATTTTCAAATCGAATTCTTGAGCGGATGTGTAATAAAGAATAAAATGAATAAAAATGTCCAAAACAATTGTTAAATTCGATTATGTTTATATTTTATTATATTCAAACTACAATAAAGTGTGTCGTTTAATTATTGTTTGCGTTTGTCAGAAGTTGCATATTTTGTATTATTAGATTTCATACGGCTGCAAAATCAAGAATGTGAATCTCGATGTACTTCAGTCATTGATTTTTAGTCATGTATATTTATTTGATATGCATTTTTAAATTTTCTTTCTTTTCAACAATGTTAAGAATATCCAAATTTCTCGTAAAACTGGCTTCAATTCCTAATTATTAATTGTAACATGACGCATAATTATCACAATATTGTGAGAAATAACTATTACTTAAAGTTTTATTACATATTAAAAAAAAGAAAAATAACAATTTTTAAATAATTAAAATCTTTTTACTTGCATTTACAAAATGTTTTAAAAATACTTCATCACATATAAGAGTTATATAATATAATTAATAACAGAATGCCAACTAAATAAGTAATTATTAATGGTTGGTTGAACTCAAATACAAATGTTAGCCAAACTGTTCTGTGAAATTTCGATGGAACTTAGTTCTTCATGAACTATATTAATAATGAAACAAATTTCACATATTTCCTCTACCAATTATTTGTTTATTAATGATATCACAAGACAACACATTCTCATAAGCACATAGTAAATGTCAATAATGTTGCTGATTTTGAGCCAAAAATGGGATACCGTGAACCTTCGCGAGACTGATTTAATACAAGTACACTTGAACAGGAAACCAAGGGCCGATTATTGACTGGTGCTGAATTAGCAAAGCATTATTTCACTAACACAGCAAATATTGTGTTATGCAAATATACAAAAATAGCATATACGAACATGGAAAATACTCAAATTTTCTTTTGGTGGTTTCGAGTTGAACATAAAAAAATGCATATATGTTTTAATAATTACGTTTGAATTTCAATTTCCAGGTTAAATTCTTGAGAAAAATTAAATTAATAAATACTATTTGCCCAAAGCGAACGAATAAACCTCAACGCGAGAGAATTGGCAATTCGTCCCGCGTCAGATACGATGTTTTTTGCAATTGCAAGTTGCGAGCAACTAGATTGCTTTTGAAAACGTGTGATAGGAGAGGTTAGAATCTAATCGGGGGATGGAAATGGAAGAGTAACTGCAGGATAAAGTAAAGTAGCTGAATCTTATGCTTCGCGCACGCGCATCTTACGATTTACTAACTTTATGATTTCGTATAACTTAGTCTAGTAATATATGGTTATTACGTATATGCCTCAAAAATCCAATGTGAGTTCGAGTTCAATTCCTGTTTTGAGGATTTCCGTCAATGCCTTCAAGAGATTACGAAGTGAAAAATATAATTTTCAAAAGAAATGTTAATAAATTATTATATTGAATTTTTTTCAATTTTACTATATATGAAAATGTGTTTGATTTTATATTAATCTAACATATTTGATTCATCAAGATAATATATATATGTCGATATACATAGATGTTAAAATATATATATGTTTCAGATGCATTTTTATATTTTACATATGTAAATAAGATACTTTCATATATGACAGCCACATGCATTGTATTTTCACCGAGAAATTATTCAGGAAATATTGGTCATTCATTGTACTACAATTATATGGTTTCCGAAAGGAACTAATTAATGCTGGCTATAAAAACTATACAACTTGTTGTAAATTTAAAGTAAGTTGTCGACGAGTGCACTTATTTTCGTTACCACGATACACGAGTACTTGCAATAGACTCTCAGAAAGGATTACTTAAATCGAGATGAAACAGCTTGAGTTTAAATGGAAACCATCTTGATATTTTGCCAAGATTTTGAAAGGTAAATATGTATAAATTCCGATACTCCGAAGTAATAACAATTTCGATGATAAGAGAGATATGCAGATACTGTGTGCCATTAATATGTTCCATCTTTGCACATGTATCTCATTAATTGTAACGATAATCAAGAAGTGTTAACCCTTTCGGTCACCGCGTCCATTATAATGGATGCAACTGAAATTTACAAATATTAAAAAAAATCATGCAAATTATTAAATTTAGGTAAAACCAAATGACTCTATATATTGTTTGTGGTCTATAGATTATAAAAAATATGTAATTAATTATAAAATATCAGTAATAATTTCAAAACCTATGAAAAAACGAAAAAATTGTTTTTCCATTTTTATTGAAATTCTCTTTAAAAGTACATAAGTAATTAAAATTAATTAAAATTAGAGTAAAAATCCACTCCAGAAATTCACTCGTGACTGAAAGGGTTAAACATTCTCCAGGGAATACTTTTGAGGCTCAGTTTTTACAGTGAATACGAACGTTTTATTATTTACTTGAGCAAGCTCCGCTTTTATTTTGATATAGGTATATTGTTCTCGGTCAATCGTGACACATGAACGTTTATTTGAACATAATCTTTATCCCACAGATATAACATGCGATTCTTAGAGTTTGAGCATCGTCAACACATCCGTTGGTCTGGAGATAAGTGTCTGGACCGCAACTATAGGTACGCAAGATTTTGCCTCATGTTACAAAAACAACTCACATGATTCATTCCGATCGACCGTCTCGGAACAAGAGCCCTTGGAAAAATCTGGCTGTTTTTTACGTTTGAAATTTGAACTTTCCGGAAATTGATAAATTCGTTGCTAATGATTCAACCGGTTGTCTCTGCACTACTTTATCTAATTTGCGTTATACAAGAGTGACGACCGGACTCATCAGACCT
>JABFPD010000697.1:0-10398 GCA_022817545.1 Cremastobaeus sp. ZL-2020 | reverse complement strand
GTTTCTTCTTATTGGAAAATAAACAGTTTTATAATAACATGGGATAGTTTCAAGAACAAATAATTGCTTATAAAAGGAAAAAAATTTCATACTGAGTAGACCATTTTTAAGAGTGTAGGGTAGAAATTTGAAGCTTTTTCTCGTTGTCAAATTTACTCAGGAAAAAAGTATTATAAATTTAACATATAATTTGGAAAAAGGTAAGATTGCAAAAATTAACAAAAATTAAAAAAAATATTTTGCGAAATTTAATTAACATAAGAAAAATTCACATATTAATTTTATAAATTCATATAAATATCAAAATTTTTCGTACACTTTATTTTAATATTCCGTCATTCAACAATTATATTTACATATTTCCAAATCAAATATGAAAATTCGGTACAATTTTTTTCTTAATGTTTGCAATTTCGACATGTAAAAAATTACATTAAAATTTAATTTTATTCAATTAAAAATTTAATTTCAATTTCAAAAATTGTCAATTTTCTCACATTATATATTACAATTTGAAGTCACCAAAACTTATTAATTAGTTTGAAACTTCCATTTTCTAATTCTTTTAGCGCACGCGCAATACACAATCGTTGTGACTTTCGAATTTTGAAAAACGAAAAACTAATTAGCCCGCGTGAAGACGATAAGTAGACCGAGCCTGAAGGTGCCCTTAAGGTGGCTTCATAAATACGAACAACAATAAATCGCGAAACCGGTTTTTCATAATTTATATAAACGCATCGCAATCACGCACAAGGCGAAGTTATCGGGAAATTTGCATTGGGTAATGCAAATGGTGCGCTGCCGTGAGAGTAGTTGTGCGCGATTTGCAGTTGCGTTGAAAAACGGCTGGAAAAAGTCTCGACGAAAATGGTCGGGCTGCGTACACGACGGGATTTACATAATGAAATGATGGCACGCAGCCTTTTTTCCCGACACATGACGATCAACTTTTGTCATTCGGACGGTAGTATGTCAGTCGAATAATGAACTATCGATCCGCGCAAGTAGGACTTTAATCATTTTCAATCAATGCGATATCTCGACAAGAATCCACGATCTGTTTTGCATTTAGAGCGGAATACTTTGTACAAGCTGTTCTTTTTCGCAGCAATGTTCGCGCAGCTCGATTGCTCCAATTAATTTTTTCCGCCGGCACACGCGGAAAATGGGTGCAAAGTCGGGTGCTTGTTCGCGCGGTAATCAGCCGATCAAAATTTATTTCCTCCGCAAGATTCCGAATGATAAATATAAAGCACTCTGTGCTAATTACCAGCGAGACACGGAAGGAAAAACCAGCGTCCGTTGTGTTTCGCGCTCACCTTAAATTGCCCGACACGGTTAAAGTTCATACCACTGAATTTCAATTAAAAACCGCTCGCTATTAATCTCCAGCTGTAACGGCGCTTCGAACCGCTTCTCAGCAAATTGAGATATTTCCGACCACGCTTTCTGAGATAATAAAGCGTGTTTGGAAAGGTCTCAGTTTGATGTGTTTGGTTTTCAGTGAAGTGACTGTGACGAAAAGTGATTGCTTGGTGATCTATACTTAGAAAACAACTTGTATTCTTTTCATTACAAGCACTCACGCTCATCGTGCCCGACGAGTGCAGAGAAGCTTTCGCGCGAGCTATAATACTTTCAGAGGATTCTCCATCAACCCTTAACGGTAATCTCGTTAGCCCGTAACAATGTTAATGTTTATCTCAATTAAGTCGGCGACTTAATTTTGATTGGTTTTTAATTTGCTAGAAGCCAATTTCAGGTTATCGACGCGATAATTAATTCGACCACTTTTCTATTTTCGCAACCCGGCAATTGCCAATTTCGTACCATGTGCGGAAAGTGCCGCTTTTCACGCGTGATGTCTTTTGCAGATCATACAAGCTTGTACCATACAAACTAGTTTCACTCTGCAAGAGAGCAGTAAAGGAGCTTTTTTGTCCTAAGGCATTAACATTTAAACTCGAATTCAAAAGTAGTCAAATATTTATATTTATTATTTACTTGACCATCAAACAAGAAAATCCAGTTCGAAAATAATATAATCATTTGGTAATCGAGTACACTGAGAAAAAAACATTATAATTTTTACCAGGATTTTGGTAATCTACTGACATAAGGAAAATTATACGGATTTTTACCAGGTAAGTTTGGTAAAATTTGCCCAGTATTCGGTAAAAATTATTTTTATTTGGTTAAATTTTACCAAATAAACCGGGTAAAAATCTTTATAATTTTCCTTATGTCAGTAGATTACCAGAAATTTGGTAAAAATTATACTTCTTTTTTCTCAGTGTGTACACCTGTCTCTTTTACAGAGGCGTACGTAAAGTGCATCAACACAGGGATGCAAGAAAATCCTTAAATTGTCTTGCAGGCAATATATCTGTGTCACAGACCGAGTTCCAGGCAGTATACGAGTTCTAAATTAAATTCCTCTCACTTCTAGCTTTTAATTAATTACTAAAATGTTCATATGTTTCCAAACTTTTTAAAAGATTTTTTTCTTTACTGATAACATAATTTGAACAAATAAATTTCATATGAATTAAACTGGTCTCCATGTATTTTCAATAAAAACGCTTTGTAAACTGAGTGCATGAAACTTTAGACTTATTAATTTGAATACTTTAAGAAGAGCATATACAGTAGAAACTGTCACTTATACAAATTATCACGACACCAAATCGATATACAATTATTTACCCTTTTAAAATTAGCCTTGAAAAAATGTATGGGTCTGGAAGACCCAGGGTGGTTGGAAAGGGTTAATATCCAAAATAAATTCTTTTATAGTAATGGTGTAGTATGGTGATGCTAATCTGAAAGAACATAGTTCAATTGGATGGAACTGATATGCGCGTGAACGAAAATTAATAATCCGTAGGTATTTCAGGTCAGAAAATTCGGCTGAGGCTGAGATTGTCCATACAACTTCTCTCGAGTTAAGATATGAGGACATGGAATTTTATACTTTTTTAATGACTTTTTTATTCTGCTTGAAAGCTAGTTCTAATATTTTTATTAAAAACCTACACTTTATTTAGCACAAAAGAAGCTAAATTAGAAAATCGATTTTTTACCAGATTTTTCATTTTTGTATAGAAAATTATTATGGTAATTACATTGTTGGGATTTCCTTGATTCTAAATATAGTAATCGTTGAATGTAAAAAATCGATTTAAACAAAACAGAAGATCCAGAAAACTGAAAATTTAATTTCAGAATCAATATATATATATAATTATGCAAACTTGTTGTGGAAAAAATGCAAAACATGATGGCAAAAAAATTTCTCAACTTCAAAAAGTTATAGAAAACGAGAGTTGTTCCTACATCATGTAACGAAACGTTCAAATAAGTTGCCAATATATTCTAGACCGCGCATTTTCTCAGTTAGCAGTGTCCCTGCGCCGCGTTGTAAGCTCCAGTAAAAGTGAAAGTCTGACGGGCCTATTTAGCAGGGGCTGCGCACGCTGCTGCAGAGCTTCGATAAATACAGCAGGGCATGGCACCTGTATAAGTTAGATATAATTGTCACTTAAGTATAATTTAAAACGCAGCTTGGAAAGAAAATCGAAAAACTATTTATAGCGGAATCGAAGAAATTTTCATTTTCATTTTGTGTAAAAAATGAAACAAAGCATTTTAATGATGAGTTCATATCACACATATACATTATTTATAATTTCAATAAAAAAACAAATGCTTTTTACTGAGACATTTTTGATGAAAAATACACTTAAATTGTCTGAAAAGAAGCCGTCAGTGTTATTCGCCCAACGAACCTCGACGGCCCTCCGTTTTGAGGGCCGTCGTTACGATTTGTGGGGTAGTAACTTTCCAAACGCTGATGATGCTTTCCTGCGTAAAATCATCGTCTGTTCAAACCCTGGCCACATGGAATTGGAGCGTTTATTAACAAAATAAAGAAACATGAGCATTGGACGCATTTCAAATTGGGCAAGGGGGCGGGGGCAAGTTTAATAAATATTTTATATAACAAATGAAAGTTTAAAAAGTGATATTCGCTGGTTTCATTGATTCACTCAAATAATGTTGCAATTAATCAATATACTTAATGATTCATCAAGTATAAATTAATATAATTACTGAATTATAAATGTCTTTGAACCGCGATGAAAAATTGATTACATGAATCAAAACCACGAAATATTTTCACGGAAATAAACTTGTGGCTCATCCCGACGACCCGGGTCCTCGAGACATTTTACTACCATTTATGGCACTCACGGCTGTTGTTTCTTCTCCGGTCCGCTAGGACAAAGAGTGCAGATGTCAGCGCAACAGTACTGGAAAAATTCAAAACTTCATTGTTTGTTTTTTCATTGCTGTTGACCAGTTCAAGTTCGGAGACAGGCGGTATTCTTCAATTTTCCGACGACTCTTTGTGCGGCAACATCGTCGACGAGCGACAAACAACTTACTGTAAAGAGGGAAAAATGAATGATGCGATTGAATACGCGTACGTGCGATATATCGCGAGTGGCCAAAAAAAGATTGTGCCCGTGAATTTTGTGCGGCGATTCTCACCTAGAAGCGAAATGGACTTTGATTGTCGTAAACGGTACCAAATTCAAAGAGACGACAATCCGAAGAGCGTCGTTCCGGGTACTGTGCTCCTCTTGGGTCGTAAGTGCATAACATATACGACATAAATATTATACTGTCTTATTTGAATTTGACACGCTATTTATTTCGTACCAGTCACGAATTAAAAACACCCTAAACATACACAATCGTTGATTGTTTCAAATGTGAATACCACTTTTTTAGAAAATATAATAAATGTAATAAAACGACACTTTAGAATACTTGCATTGGTCCTACCCTAATATCCGCGGTGGCATAATAATCTTTCATAATAATTGAACTGTTGAATATGATTTTCTGTAGGTTTATGTAAACTTTGTACGTATTATTTGCGCAAATAGTCCTAATAAGGGTACATACAAAGTGCGAAAAATATTCTGACGGGCCAAACTTTTAGAGGCCGTTACGGTCCTGGCCGGTCCGGGCCGTAGGTAAACGCCGAGGTAGGCGCGAACCCATAACCTACCGAGGACAAAGATAACTTTCTGTCTCACTCTTCAAATTCGTTCCTCGCAGTCGCTCTGCACGTAGGCGGCATCCAGCGTCAGCTGATCGCTGCGCGGACCACGCTGTGAACAGTCTTGTTATGTTAATGGCGGACAGGTAACCTCTTATATGAGTTATATCAGCAAAGCCGGTCAATACAACAACAGTATGAAATAGTTTGATAGAAATTGTGCGGCCGGACAATCATCGCTCTATTGCGGCGTGTCGTTTGTGTCGAGAGACATTTGAAAATATACAATTTTCAACGTGATATATGAAACGAATTGAGTGAGTTACATTTACTGTTCCCCTTCAGTTATTTCTAAGTCAAAAGCATTTTACATGAGAATCTAGGGTGATATTCAATCTGTTTATGATAATTGAGCTTTCAAGTTAATAATTGCATTTTGATGGAATAACCTCTTGTATGTGAATGTTTAAATTGCACAATTGTACAGGAAAATTTATTCCAATCTTTACATCAGTCGAAAGTTTGAACATTTTTTCTGAGAAACCCAGTGGTGAAATATAAAACTACAAAATTATGCATAGGAATCTTATTTCGGAATAACTTTTTTTGTAGTAATTATTAAAAACGGAAAATACTTCACATGCCTTTTCAAGAAAATCTTTGCGGTATTAGCCACGCTTTGTGAATAATAAAAACTAAATTCATCTTAAAAAAAATTCTGCGAGATGTTTCGATGAAAACTAAAAAGAATTAACGTCGTTTGATACACTAAAACACGCATAATCATTTATTTTGAAAAGTTTTTGATGCAGTGATATTCGACAATAAAAATGAAAAGTTGAAAGCACAGTCTCGCTCTGTCAAAGAACCTTAGAAATTTGATGATTAATATTTTCATTCATGTTGTAGGTACTGAATTGGACATAGAGAGCCGAACATCTCGGGGTAAGCGTTTACGTGTTCCAACCGAGAAAGTGACCCGTGCAGGTTCATTTGAAGTCCAAACAAAGAAGAAGAAACTTTCCAAAAGGACAAAATCACTAGAGGTAATGCTCAAGATCTGCTGTCCTGTAATGAACGTCTTTGTTCATTAGTATTATCCATACATAAATCATATGTTAAAAATATATTGTCATTTGACACAATTGACGCCGCAAAAACTGAAAATCATCATTCTCCGACAGTTTATTAACCCTTTCTGGACAGGATATATTTCTGATGCGAAATTTTGAATGACCTTTTCAAAAATAAACTCTAGACTATCATTTTCACAAAAAAATTTTTTTCATTTTTTTACTCATATTATCATTATTTATTGGTATTTTTAAATTAACACTCACTAAATGCAATTTTCTTGTTTGAAACTCATAGAAAATAATAATATATCAAAATGTCTTTTTTTTACTAGGACATATTTGTCCCGTTTGGGATGAAAGGGTTAAACAAATTTAATACTGCAATTTCGAAAGGTGTAAAATAAGTAAACAAGACGCAATCATGTTTCAATCAAAGTAAAAGGTATATTTACTGATTTTATACTTTAATTTTCGTGCAGCCTACAACACCGTCGAACGACGCTGAAACTATCCGATTAATTAAGGAGAAAAAGGTCAAATTACTCCAAAAACGAGAAATCCTGGGAACCGATTTAGCCAATAATGGTGAGCCTTGATATTCTACCCTTACCATCTTGACACTGCAAAATCGCTTTCAAGAATGATATTTCAACATTATTTATTACTCTAAAAATTCAAATGAATCAAAATATTATTCTCCCGAATGTTAAAAATAAATTATTAAAAGTAATTAAAACGCCATAATCTTTATATGCATTAATACATATTAACAAATTTTCCTGCAGTAACATTACACGACCAGGAACCTTCGACATCGTCATCGACGAACAGTACGACCGTTACTCCACGACTGGGTGTAGCATTTCAGCGCTCGCTAACCGAAACGCTGGATACGATTGTAACACCTCCATCTAACGAAGAGTCGTTGCGCGCGGAAATTTCGGCCACTATTACTCTAAGTGAGATTTCATCCGAAGAAAATACGTCGAATTCAGCTGCAACAAGCCCAACCAATCAAGAGTCACCGTGTCTGGAAAGATTATCGCCGATTGACGAGCAAGCTGCAACTCGCATCACACAAGGAGGTAACACGGCATATTTGTTCGCTAAAGTTACAAATGAAAAATACTATTATATAAAAAAATGAAAACATTCCTTAGTAAAAACAAAATTGCAATAGTCGTTGTGGAGAGTATTATTTCACTAGAAAAAAGTGCAACATTAAAATAATAAAACAAATGAAAATTCTATTTTCATTTCTAAACTTCAGCAGATACATTGTATACTGAATAATTCGTTATTTTTGAATTTCTAAAAATTCTATTCGATGGAACTGGAGTATCTTCAGCGATTTCACATGTTTTTCACGATAAATTATTTTTTATTAACAAAATAATGGCATAATAACAAAAACATGAGAAAAAAATTAATATTTTTTATTAGATAAGCCTTATATTGATTTAATATAAATTAACATATGCGATTGCAGTAACACTAAACGGCCAAGAACCCAAGACATATACATCGTCGGACAGCACGACCGTAATTGAACGACTGGGTGCAACATCTCAACATGTTCAAGGCTCGCTTCCCGCAATGCTGAATCCAAGCGTGATACCAACCGAAGTAACGTCTCCGCAACCGGAAAACAGATCGTCAAATTCGACCGCGACAACTCCCACTGAAACTTCATTCAATGACAGGTCTCAGCAACAAGATAGACTGTTGTCAACAAATTATCGGCAAACTGAAACTCACAGTACGTAAAAGGGTAACAGAACGTATTTTTCTAAAATCGCGTCTTTTTTTCTATAGTTCTCGTTTGCTATGTTCAGAAATACTTTCTTATCGTAGGTGAGAGTAAAAGACCATTTTAGTCTCTCGAAAGCAAACAGCAAAACTTTTATTTCTTTGCTTGGTGTTTTACGCCCTAGCACGAGACAAAAATGTTCTATCTTTTTAAAGCACTGGTGACATATACACTGCAGAAACAAAATATTTGAAAATGAAACAATTTTGCCTCGCGTTTAACAAGCCGTCAAGTGTTAACAATTATACCTTTAAGAAATAACATTGGGAACATGTTCAAGTGTTTTATATTAAAAGGATTTATCTTAGATTTTTTAAAAGTGTTATAGTATATTTTAGTACAGAAATGTTCACTATTCGGTCCGAGTAAGAATAGTAACATTCTATCCTCGAGTAGTATAAATCCGGTCATATTGACGCTTATAACTTGCATTTCTAGATGCAGTCAGGAGAAATCTCTTCCAAACAGCAGCCAGTAACCAGACACATTCAGAAGCCAACTCGCCTAAGGTCTATGACGTCATCAACGAAAAAGTAAATAATCCATAAAATGTTTTTCTTTTCCTACCACGGGTATGCAAAGTGACGTTTGGTTTGCCTATTCAAGGTACAGTGTGTGTGTCATTAATACCTGGGTTGATTTGTCACCATGATTTATTATTTTAATAAGTTGAGCAAAGATACCAAATATAAAAGATACCAGGCATCAATAATACACACTGTACACAAAATAACCGCAGACTAAGCAGTTTGCGCATACGCACATTGTGCTCCTAATTGCTCTTGTGCACTAAATGCTGCGTAACTTGCTGCCACTTGCTTACACTTGTTAGAAAAAATTAACTTGGCTACACTTGTTAGCAACATGTGGACAATTGACGATTGCTCACTTGTGCGAGGCTCAGCAGTCGGCTGTGCTTCGTGCATGAATTCCCATTCGTGTCAGCAATCTTCAACTTTGCGCACTTGTTGCACAAATAACTGTTATGCTATACCAGAACACAAAATACCATGTTGGAATATCCTTGAAATTCCAACATTACACGTTACGTCAAAACATCAAATGATGAAACAATTAAGTTATCTTATATTAAAAGAGTATAAACTGATACTGCTTTATTGTTTCATAACATATACTATTTTATATCGAATGGATTACCCGTTTTGTATAATAATTTTCTTTGCGCTTCTGGTTACAGGTATACTTGGGCGATGGCATTTTTGTCACTGAGCGTCAATGGGGCGTCATCAAACGTAAACGCAGCTATCAAAAGATAATTCATGCCCTTTTGTTGGCAGTTTACGGAAGTCGAGGTTGCTCTAGCCGATGCCTCGACCCAAGCCGAGTCAAAGCGGAGCGGATCCCCGGATTCCCTGAACGAAAAAAGTTCACTCCTAAGAAACTCAAAATAATTAAAAGTGAGTAGAAAAGCTTACTATTTTGTTACTTTGCTATTGTTGGTTTAATATTTTCTAACGATATTCTTACATCTGCTTTAGGACGTTTCAAAGACATTGTGGCGGAAAGAGAACCGCTTTCAGAGCGAAGAGAAACGATCGTGAATAAGTTTCGCTTTTTCGTCACTCATAAAGTGAACCATATCGTCCGAGAGGTGAAAAAGCGCCTGGCAGAAGGGCTCGACGCGTCGGAAATTTCTACCAGTAGCGACGATGAACATTAGACCACAAGTTATGTTAACTTTTTTTAAACGAATAAGTTATGTTTGATTCGACACTTGTTAACACATTGTATTGTAAGTTTTAACGGATAACAATGTAAATTAAAACACCTCTTTTTTCGCAATAAAAAATGCATTATTAAAACTGTATTTATTGGAATTCTCATTTAATAGACAATCCTCATTAGATAATTTTAAAAAACAACCTGTCATGAAAAAATTTGGAAACTGATAAACAGTTTGTAATATAAACATAATATAATTCATATATGTATAATGAAAAAAAAAATTCAAGAGTTGCATTTATTATTAAAATATTTATCCTACAGTTAATATATCTAATGTCTCGGTTTACGATGTTTGCATTGATGTTGCAAAATTTTTTTATACTGTATAATTCATATATAAATAGCTTGCTTTATTTATTTGATTACAATGAGATAATGACAAACTTTCTAAAATTACTTTTTTTAATTTTTTTCCTGAATCCAGATGGAAATCCACGTGAAAATCCACATGAAAATACAGGTCAATTTCACAGCTGAAAATTCATGTAGAAATCCAGGTGAATTACCATGTGGAATCTACTTGGATTTTCAGCTGGTAATGCAGCTGGGTTTTTTCAACTGGGATCCCAGCAAACAGAAACAAATTAAAGCAGATTGCTTCAGTACTATTTGAATCACGTTTTTGATTGTAGGCAGATTCAAGTGATAACTATTGAATCTGTCTTAATAATTGTTATCTTTTTAATATGAAT
>JABFPD010000696.1:0-10396 GCA_022817545.1 Cremastobaeus sp. ZL-2020 | reverse complement strand
CCGACATGCTCTCAGGGAAACACCGGTTACAGGCTCGCGTTGTCTGCCCATCTGCGCCACAGCGCCTGCAGTAATCAGTCCTGCGGGGCTCAACGCATTGAGTCTGTATGTGACCGGTCTGTTTACAATTAAAACAAATAATGTGACTCGGCACGCGCGTGGAATTGTTCACGGGTGCTCGGGGAGGATTCACTACGGGAGTTGAGACACTCGAAGAAGTTGGTGTCTGTCCTGCTCTCGTGGAAGATTCACTACTTTGAGTAGTTGATGTACTCGGTCGCACTAGCGACGACGTCGTGGTCGCATTTCGGGAGGTATTGGAGGGGTTTGGCCTGCTCGCTATTGAGTGAGCCGAATGTGCTCTCGGCTGGCTAGCGATAGACCTGGTGGCCGATGGTCGATATAGCTCTGGCCGGTAGGCGAACTCGGGGAAGTCGGTCTCAGAAGGGGCAGGTGGCGGTCTGTACCGCTTACTCGCCCTTTCTTCTTGTTCATACTCTTTCCCCAACTTTTCGAGATCTTGGAAAGTGGTGAACTGGTGTCTCAGAATATAACGCCGATATTCAGGACGCAGATTTCCATATGCTCGTTTCAATTGTACCGCTAAAGGAAACACGGGTCTAACATATGACAGAAGTCGACGATATGAGATCAAGAAATCCTTTATCGGCTCTGCTTCCCCCTGGGTACGCCTAGTGAGCTCCTGGCGGATCTTCTCCTGAAGTTCGGATTCGCCGTAACTCGCTCGGAAATCTACTTCGAATTCTAACCAACTATTCCAATTGGCTCGCTCCAGCCTATACCAGTTATTCGCCTGACCTGTTAAAAGATCCGGTAAAGCATGAAAAAGATCTTCATCGGTCACCCTGGTACCCCTCTGCATGTCACGTAGCTTCTCCAGGAACTCCTCTGCTGCTGTTTCACTGCCACCTGCAAAGGAAACTTTCCACCCCTTGATGATTCTACGGACATCTGGCCTGTTAGCTTCCACGAAGCTTTGTAACAATGTGAACTCCGGAGAATACTGCGAGTGGGTGTGCCTCGTGAATGTTTGGTCCATTGACCTCATTCCTTGGGGCAACCCACGTAAGAAGGGATCGCTAAAGCTCGGTCTTTGCCTCTCGGTCGAATTGGCAAAGTGCACTGTTCGATTCCGAGAGCGACCTGGATCGGATTCCACCTCCTGGTTAAGCTCAACCAAGGAATCGGGATTTTCTCGAACTGATAAGTTGAGGGGGCTCGTTGAAGGTGGAGGCACGAGTCCCTCTGGAGGTCGCTGAGCCTGGGGGTTGAGTGTTTGAAGCATCTCATCCCACTCGGTGCTCTCCTCCAGACAACTGTTCGAGAAATCAGACGGCATCATGAGATCTACCTGACCGCCTGATGTTGTTTCCAAATACCGTCCTAATCGTCCCCTAAGAACCGACATTTCGCCGACGACACTAAGTCGATTCCGAGCTAACGACAAAATAACCTCATATGGATGCATTGAGGCTACTCGATCCATTCTCCGTTCCGTACTGGGATCCATTTCGAGTCTAAGATACGATGAATGCAACAAAACAACCTCTGTGTCCTGATATCCTTTCGCTATAGGACGTACGATTTCGTTTCGAAACAAAAACTTTCTCAGAATGCCACAGAGATTTCAATCTCAGCTCTCAGAGTCTGAGTTGAGACGCTACCATAAATAAAAAAAATTTTAAAACGATTCAGTTTCAGAATCTTAGCTATTCGACAGCTAGATCTGAATTGTCAATGCTTTAGAAACTATCGTGCCGAATTAGTGCCTTAGCATCTAATTCACTGCAGTTGCAATGTTAAAATTTCAATAAATACGGAAATAAATATTCGACGGACGAACAAGGGACGTCACAAATAATTTATCAAACACGTATTTTACTATTAAAATCAACAATAAATTGCTGAGAATCGGATTCTAAAATTTTCTCTTTCGTGTTCTGGATTTTACAAAAATGTTTACGATTTTATTTCTGACTTTACTCAGTTCACCTTGTGGAACTTTTCTTAGCTCGCTCGCTACAGAAGTTTGTTGTTAAACGATTCTCGCTAATGATCACGAAAATAAAAACTAACAACAAACACTGTTTTCGGACTAACTTTGTATTTCTTTCAGCGACTAAAATAAAATCTTTTTCCCGAACACGAAAATTGCCAATAACTTTAGCACGGAGTGTCGGACAACGAAATGAAACTATTCTCCACGACGAAGCTAATTTTTCCTGGAGGTTGTGTGTTTTTTCGTCACACCTAACCTCACTTTACTAATACGCAGCCGTTATTCAATATGCCCCACGTTGGGCGCCATTTTGTAACGCGGTGGATCCGAGTAACGGCTACCCCGCGACCGACACACGTCACTAGGCTATCCGGGTTGCTGGGCGCCAGCCCGCGTCACGCGCGAGCAATCTAACCTAACAGTGCTCGAGGCCGGGTAAGTCTCCGGCCTCTGCGAGGAAAAGAGGCGGCTCGTCGCAAGGACAGGCCAGGGTGTGTGTTGGCAACTCGTGCCAAAGAGCGACTCCGAGTGCGGACGGGAGAGAATGTTTGGCTAAGCTCGCTTTGCGTCGCCTGCCGACCTAACCTGGTATCGCAATTGTTCGGCGTAATAATTCTCCGTCTGCCTCGTAGATCGCTATTTCCAGTGGCCGTCCTCGGCGTACTCTGTCGCTGGATGGCTAGCTGCACCAAGTAGCTGCTACCTGTCCACTGGATCTCGCTGGTTTTCCTCGCTTTGTCGCTTTTCTTCTCAGCACATGAAAATGGCTCCGTCGTAACGAAATGTCGAACCGACACTGACCGTTTCGCGCGCGCGCTCGCTGTTGATGCCGCTCGGTCCGCAGGGGGGAAAATGGCGCGAGGATGGTTAAATTCAAACGTGCTAATCGGCACGTATCACATCCCCCCCCTTAGACCTTCCGAGGGCCCTTTTACCCTCACTGATCCCTCCTCCGGATCCTCTCCTTCGTGGCCTTGCTGTCTTCCTTCGGTTGGAACTTGGACGTGGCGTTACCCATACATTCCAACTCGTGCCGGTGGTGCTCCCCTTCACACGTTCGACAGGGGATCACCTCTTTCCCTTGATGCCTGCAGTTCTCCTGCCCATGGCCCCATCGCTCGCACCATCTGCACAAAGTGCCTGTGGCTCGAGTGGGCTTAACCCTGGGGTCACTCTCTGACCGGTTGGGTGTACTCACACCCCGATTTCTCTGGACCTCTAGGATGAAGTCTCGATGCCTCCTTCTGTTAGCTTCCAGAGCTTCTCGTTGTTCCTCTCGGAGCTGTTGTTCGAGCTCCTGACGCTTCGCCTGGCTCTTCCGAGCTCTAGCGTCTCGTCGGGCTTGAACTCTCTTGTCGATGGCTTCCAGTTCGTCGGCTCCCATGGCTTCGCGCCACTTCTGCGACCCATCACGCCAGACTCGAGGTTGTACAGGTAGAAGCTCCTGGAACTGTGGGGATGTTGGTCGCCCTGATGTGATGATCACGTTGGAGATCACTCTCGGAAGCTTCTTGTTGTATCTTTGTCGAGCTCGTTGACCCCTACGCCCTGAAGCGTTACACGCTTCGCTGCGTTCAGGCAGGTTTCTGGCCTGTTCGGGGTGGCGGAATGGCTGGTCCTCTTTCCAGACCCCTGGCTCGTCCTCCTCCGGGATGGGTGGTGGTGGCAGGGGCTGGTTGATGAGTTCCAGCACTGTTCCTCGTGTTGGCGAGCTGGCCTCACTCGCCGTCACGTATTCAAGTAAGCTATCCCGCCCTTCCAGGCTAAGGACGCTTCCTTGGTCTTCCCCGGGGTCTTCGACCACGATTGCTGGAGCTGGCACCGTTGCTACCCTGGGCTTTGGGGATGTCTCTCTCCCCTCCACCTCCCTGATGGCTAATCTCAGGGCGGTCTCCTCGACCTGGTTGGAGAGCCGTTGGATCTCGGCTCGGTCCTTGGCTCCGCGTTGCCACGCCTCGTCGTCTTTCCGGGCCAGGGCTTCCTCCAGGTCCCAGACATACTTCTCCCGGTTGGCTTCCAGGGATTCGCGGACCGATCCGGGGCGGGGCTTGGGCGCGAGAGGCACTACCTGGTGGCCGCCCCCTACGGCGTCTGGTCGCAATGCGACCGGCACGTAGTACGTCACCTTCAGCCAGTACTCTCCCGACCCCGTCCGGACCAGTTCCTCTTGACTCTTGAGAGCTAGTCTCTGGTCTTGCTGCTCCATGATCCTGCAAATCAATATCTACCATTAATTCGGGATGATGATATCGCTTCAGATCCGACACGTGTGTCTTCCCGACTCGGTGGCCTTGTGCGTCTTCCAACTCGTAGACTTCCTCGGATAGAGCTTCCGCAACTACCCAAGGACCGTCGTACTTGGCACTCAGCTTAGCTGATATGCCCTCTGGTCCAGACGACAACACGTGGGATCTCTTAAGAACTAGCTCTCCCGGTTCGTATGCCTCAACCCTTCGTTTTTCATTATATTTCCTAGCCTGGGACATGCTGGCCTCAAAAAAATGTTTAGAGACTAAGTCCCTAAGCGCGCTCATTCTTTTCATACGGTCTGTCCATTCCTCGACCGCGTTTTCCGCTTGTTGCTCGCGTTTTCCCCGACTTTCCTCGTTTAGCGCAGTTTCTGTTTCGGTTCCTACGGGTATTCGCGGGTTTTCGGGATTGACAGCTAATTCGCGCCCGAAATTCAAAAATGCAGGTGTTACTTGGCTGGAGCTTGTTTCGCGGTGTTTATAGCGTATTGAAATTCATTTAAACTCGCGTCCCATTCTCTATGATCTTGCTCTACGTAAGCACAGATCATGGCTTTCAGCGTCCTATTTGTCCGTTCGGTTGGGTTCGCCTGTGGATGATACGGAGGGGTTGTCAAGTGAACAATCCCGTACCGCGAGGTCATGGTTTTCATCTCGTTATTAACGTATTCGGTGCCGTTATCCGTTAATATCTGTTGCCGTCGACCCCAACGAAATAGGACTCGCTCCTCGAACGCGCGTTTAATGTTTTTCGCATCGGCTTTTCTGATCGCTTTTATCTCGACCCACTTGGTGAATAAGTCCTGAAACACAACAAGGTACTTATTGCCAAGTTTGCTGGTCGGGAATTGTCCCATGACATCCGATGATACTAGCTTCCAAGGGGTCTCTAGTATCCTCGGGGACATGATTCCAACAGGCCCTTTTTGTGATGGCTTCGTTCGCTGGCAAGTATCACATTGGCGGACGTATTCAGACACGTCTTTATACATCCCTGGCCAATAGTAATCAAGTGCCAAGCGAGCATAAGTCTTGTCGACCCCCATATGTCCACAAGTCGCTGGTTCGTGTGCTCTGTCGATTGCCCTCCCTCGCAATCCGACTGGCAACACGAGTTTCCAAGCGTCCTTGTCTTCGACGATTAGATCTATTATCGGGTCCGGGCGGTGACAATACAAATTGCCATCTTTTTCGCGCCAGTTGGGAAGTTGTTTTGGGTTTTGTTGAACTAACGCAACCCTCCTTTGGTACCATTCATCCTCAAGATTTACTTCGGAAATATTAGCGACTTGATCCTCTGACTCTTCGTACATGCGCGAAAGCGCATCGGGTACGTGGTTCAGAGCTCCCTTACGATATTTAACTTCGAAGTAAAACTCTTGAAGCTTCAGTGCCCATCTGGCTAATCTGCCAGTGGCATCGGTGATTCGATGTAACCATGTCAGACTACTGTGGTCTGTGATCACCGTAAATCTGTACCCTTCCAAGTAACAGCGGAACTTCTGTATCGACCACACGACCGCGAGACATTCCTTCTCGGTGATCGTGTAATTTCGTTCTGCTTTATTGAGCGTTCTGCTCGCAAAAGCAATGACTTTTTCGGAGCCATCTATGGTCTGGGTTAAAACTGCGCCTAAACCAAACGCGCTAGCGTCTGTTTGGAGAACGAACGGAACATTAAAATTCGGTCGTGAAAGTGTGGGAGCCTCTGAGATGGTCTTTTGTACTTCCTTGAATGACTTATCCTGCTCATTTCCCCACTTCCACCTAATTCCCTTTTTTATGAGCCTAAACAGTGGCTCTGCAATCGTCGATAGCCGGGGAATAAATCTCCTGTACCAGCTGGCCATTCCCAAGAATCTGCGAAGTTATTTCACATTTCTCAGGGCTGGAAACTCCAGTATGGGCGCAAGTTTCTGAGGATCAGGAGATAATCCTTTGTTGTTCAATATGAACCCCAAATATCGAACTTCCGAGACACCGAACTGACATTTCTCAAGGTTTAAAACTAATCCGGCTTGAGAAATCTTCCCCAACACACGTTCCAACCACTGCAAATGCTCCTCAAACGTCTCAGTGGCTATGATTATATCGTCCAGGTATGCAAAAATGTGCGGTGCCATCTCTGGACCAATTAATCGATCCAAAAGCCTTTGAAAAGTGGCGGGGGCACCTGATAAGCCGTATGGCATCCTTCTGAACTGATATAATCCCATCTGAGGAACCGTGAACGCTGTGTACTCTTTACTATCCGGTGACATCGGAATCTGAACGTACGCTTGGCTAAGGTCTATTGTACTCAGATACTTAGCCGATCTCAAAGTGTCTATGATGGTTCCTATATTCGGGAGAGGGTTCGCATCCTTTTTAGCTGCCTCGTTTAGCTTACGGAAGTCAAGGCAAAAACGATAAGCACCATTGCTCTTCCGAACCATTACAACTGGTGTCGACCATTCGCTGCTGGAGGGTTCAATGACACCCATTCGCAGCATTTCCGACACCTCGTCATGCATTGCCTGAAGAACCTTAGGCGAGACTGCTCTGACCTTTTGACGAATTGGAGTTGAGTCCTTCAACTGGATTCTGTGGACTATTAAGTTGGTCAATCCTAATCTTTGAGAGTGTTCCGCGGAAATACACGCTCGCACAAGAGAATCGAGCTTTTCCCGTTGTGAAGATGGTAAATCGACGATTCCACTCACTGACTGCGGAGCGCCCCCTATTTCAGTGGTTTCCTCGATCGATACGGGACTACTTTGTTGAATAATCCAACCAGTTTCGCTAAACCTCAGATCGAAGGTGAGGGTTTTCAATATATCAACTCCGATGATAATATAGTTTTTCAAACTTGGAGCTAGCTGAAACTTGAGGGTCGCCGTTTCCCCGGCTAGTTCCACCTCAATCTCTGCTTCGCCACAAGTTGATTCTAGGACTCCGTTTGCTAATGATATTTTGCGTGCTCTGCCACTGTTGTCGTGGATTTCGTCACCGAGCAACAGGCTGCATGCACGTTCTCCCAGATACGAGTTAGTTGACCCTATGTCAACTAAAGCTAATAACTTGACACCGCGTATTTTGGCTTCAATATAAGGTCGGCTATCCGGAATATTACCGTCCGGGCCTTTCTGAAATATAACTGCAGATGAATCACGTGGTTGGACTCTCTGCTTTACTCGTTTCCCGATACGGTTTCAGGGAAACACCGATTACAGGCTCGTGTTGTCTGCCCATCTGCGACACAGCGCCTTCAGTAATCCGTTCTGCGGGGCTCAGCACACTAAGTCTGTAAATGACCTGTTTGTTTACAATTAAAACACATGACATGACTCGGCACTCGACTGGGGTTATGTACGAATGCTCTCTGGGGATTCGCAGCAGGAGTCGAGACACTCGAAGAAATTGGTGTCTCGACTGTTCGAGTGGATGATCCACTAACACTAGTATTAGAATAACTCAATCGCGCTTGCGACGAGGATGTGGTCGCAGTTTTGGTTGTGTGTGGAAGGTTTGGCCTGCTCGCAGCGGAGTGAGCCGTTTGCGCTCTCGGCTGGCTAGTGTTAGACCTTGTTGGTATTGGCCTATACAGCTCTGGCCGGTATGAGAGCTCGGGAAAGTCGGTTTCAGAAGGGGCAAGGGGCGGTCGGTACCACTTACTCGCTCGTTCTTCCTGTTCATATTCTTTCCCTAACTTTTCGAGATCTTGGAAAGTTGTAAACTGATGTCTCTGAATATACCGACGATATTCAGGACGTAGATTTCCATACGCTCGTTTCAGTTGCACGGTCAGTGGAAACGCAGGTCTAATATATGACAAAAGTCGACGATACGAGATTAGAAAATCCTTGATCGGCTCTGCTTCCCCCTGAGTGCGTCTAGTAAGCTTCTGGCAAATCTTCTCCTGGAGGTCAGACTCGCCATAACTCGCACGGAAATCCACCTCGAACTCTAACCAGCTGTTCCAATTAGCTCGCTCCAACCTATACCAATTATTTGCTTGACCTGTCAAGAGATCTGGTAGCGCATTGAAAAGATCTTCATCCGTGACCCTCGTGCCCCTCTGCATGTCACGCAGCTTTTCTAAAAACTCTTCAGCTACGGTCTCACTGCCACCTGCAAAGGTAACTCTACATCCTCTTATCACTCGGCGGATGTCGGGTTTATCAGCCTCCACGAAGCTCTGTAATAGCGTTAACTCCGGTGAAAACTGTGAGTTAGTGGGCCTTGTGAATGTTTGGTCCCTTGACCTCATTCCCTGGGGCAAACCACGTAAGAAAGGGTCGCTCAAGCTCGTCCTTTGCCTTTCGGTGGAATTGGCAAAGTGAACTGTACGATTCCTGGAACGACCTGGGTCGGAATCTCCTCCCCGATTAACATTGACTATCGGGTCTGTATTTTCTCTGATGGACAAGTTAAGGGGGCTCGCAGAAGGTGGAGGAGCGAGTCCCACTGGAGTTCGAGGAGCCTGGGGTCCGATTGTGTTGAGCATCTCGTCCCACTCAGTGCTCTCCTCCAGACAACTATTTGAGAAATCTGACGGCAACATTAGATCTACCTGACCGCCGGAGGTGGTTTCTAAATACCGTCCTAATCGTCCCCTAAGAACCGAAATTTCTCCGACTACACTGAGTCGATTCCGAGCTAACGATAGAATAACCTCGTAAGGATGCATTAAGGCTATCCTATCCATTCTCTGTTCAGTTTCTGAATCCATTTCGAGCCAATGATACTATTCTCACTAAATAATGTTGACTAAACAGCCGAAACCAACTAATTCGCTCTGTGAATGCTGGTGTGATTTATCACAAATAAATAAACCTCTGAGTTCTGAAACTCCCTCAATTCAGGACGTACAATTTCCCGGTCGAAGCGAAAACTCTCTCAGAATCCGATATAAATAAGAATCTCAGCTCTCAATAATTAAGTTGAGTTCCAACAACTACTATGCCACTAAAATGTTTAAAACAATTCAGTTTCAGAATCGTAGCTACTTGTCAGCTAGATCTGAATTGTCAATTTATTCAAACGGTATCGTGCCGACGTAGTGCCTTAGTATCTAAGTCACGGCAGTTACAATGTTAAAATTTCAATAAATACGGAATAAATAACTGACGGGCGAACGAAAGACGTCACAAATAATTTATTAAACACGTATTCTCCTATTAAAATCAACAATGAAATGCTGAGAATCAGATTCTAAAATTTTCTATTTCGTATTCTGGATTTTACAATTTTATCAACGATTTTATTTTAAACTTTACGTAGTTCACCTTGTGGAACTTTTTCTTGTTCACTTTCCACACAAGTTTGTTATTAAACGGTTCTCGTTAATGATCACGAAAATAAAAACTAACAACAAACATTGTTTTCGTACTTGATTCGAATTCCTTTGAGCTACTGAAATAAAGTCTTTTACTGAACACGAAATTTTTGTTACTATTTCTAGCACTTAGTGTCTGACTAAATAAACAAAATATTTCCGCGACGAAACTATTTTCTCGTTGGAGGTTTGCGTGTTTTTCATGTAACATCTAACCTTACTTTACAAATACGTTTCCGTTAATTAATGGGCCCCACGTTGGGCGCCATTTTGTAACGCGGTGGATCCGGGTAACGGCCATCCCGCGACCGACGCGCGTCACTTGGCTACACGGGTTTGCTGGGCGCCAACCCGCGTTTGCGCGGGCAATCGAACCTTAGGATTTGCACGAGGCCGGGCAAGGCATCCGGCCTCTGCTTGGCGGAGAGGCGGCTCGTCGCAAGGACAGGCCAAGGGTTGTGCTAGCCACTCGTGCCTACGTCGGCTCCGAGAGCGGAAGGTTCGAGTATCTTTGTCTGGCTCGCTTTGCGTCGCCAGACACCTAACCTGCAATGTAGCGGATGTTCTGCTGGGCTTCTGCTCTCTGGCTGCCTCGTGACTTCATTGAAGGAGATCTGAATGGTCGTCCTGTCTTCTCCTGGAGTCGCTCTCTCCACTTCGTCACTTTTCCTGCACTTCTATTCGCTTCGCTGTAGTTCGCTCTGCAATCGCTCCGTCACGTTACGTTGTCGATCCGACACTAGCACTTTCGCTGCGCGCGCCAGGCGTTGGTGGCGCTTGGTCCGTGGGGAGAAAATGGCGCCAGGATGG
>JABFPD010000695.1:0-10398 GCA_022817545.1 Cremastobaeus sp. ZL-2020 | reverse complement strand
GTGACTGTATTAAGAACATAAGAAAGAATTTCCGCATGCTCATCATGCCAAACAACATTCTGACAAAGTTTGTCAGAATCTTCAATTAATATTTGTCGGAACATTTTAACAATGTCTGCCGAACAAACATATTTGAAAAATCGCCAATTTAAAATAATTTTGGCAATTTCCAATTGTAATTTCGGCCCACTTATTAGTATATCATTTAATGTAAGACCGCTACCAGTGCGTGCGGCTGCATTAAAAACAATTCGAATTTTATTATTACCATTAACCATTTTGTAAAATGATTTCGACACCAACAATCCTGTGGAACGGCAATAATTATAACAGCACCTATACTCCAATACATACGGGGTACATGAGGAATTCTCATCGCGCTTTCAAAATAAGGGCATAAGAACGCGCGCGATAATTTGTAAACAAATTCATGATTTGATTCTCTTTTCCAAGCACTATTCAAGGGCATGATTATTTAAATTTCAATTTATACTAATTGCAATTATTAGGTCGGGAATTTTATCAAATAATTTCACTATTACAAAACCTTTTTCCGTCACGTATACGAATTCGAAGGACCAAAATTGTTCGTTAACTACTTTTAATTTGTCTAACTTCATTTACTTAAAATTAATAACGAAAACAAGATCTAAAAAACACGAGAGAAAAGATTTGTGGAAAATTAATAAATAGACTTTTAATTGTGTCCCATGTTTTATCATTTTTATTCCCTACCCTTGAAACAAATAATTCCCTAAGGAGTGTACCTACAAATAACCTCAAAATTTCTATCTACTCTGACGTTAGCTAATGGCTCTATCTAATAATGGACAGAGCAAAATTTGATTCATTTTTCAACGAGCACGAATAACTAAAATAAAATATAAATTAAAGAAATTTACGCTCACGTATTATTGAATTTAATGAAAAGGTATTTCCAACCTGTCAACAAACGTTCGCGGTACACAAAAAAAATATGTCGAGCAAAGCTCAAACAATAATTTCACAATCGCGCACAAATGAAATAAAATTATATTTAACTCAAAACTTTGTTGAAGTACTACACTATCAATAATTCGCCCTAAACACTCCTTTTCCCGCATCACATAAAAAAATAGAAAATGTTCAAGTATCCATACAAGGCTAAATTGGCTTTGAAGTCGTGAAACCGCTTAAAAACGGTCGACTATGAGGAAAACTAGGAAAAGGCAGGAAGGAAAAAATGCTGCCTCTCAGTGCAATGGGACAGCTAGGTGTGTTTGTCGTCGCAGCTGTCAGCTACAACAACAGTTCGCAGTGTTACGTGTTGGCTCCGGTGGGGGTTACGCGTTGCACGCGCGACGTTACGTGCGCGGTTCTAATACGCTCTGGAATAGAGCAGACTGCTACCGTCAGGCGCGTCTCTATTCCAGGACCGTATTCACGAACAAATTCCGCCCACCTTAAACGATTAAAGCGTTTAATAATTCTACACCATATATAGGAATAGAAAATTTTATTAAAGAGAATGCAAAATCTCAATATGGGCCATATGGGCCATATTCCATTCTCATTCTGGCTTGATTAATATTTAAATGTTGATCCCAAGTGATCAAAATTCGTCCACCAGGGACATAACGCTTCCATACACGGTACCTAATTTTGTCGCGTATCGGCACTAAAATTTCATGTCCAAATGCATGAATAATTGTATGGTTAGGTCCATATTTTTCCTCCCACGCAGTTGGGTCGAACAATGTAGAGGACCTCCAATTGTAAATTTCCGCACGCAAATCTAACAACCAAGGAGGTGGTTGACGTGGTTGGCGAAAGCGTCGACTACGACCTCGTCGTCTTCGTCGAGGAACAAATCCATCCGAAGTCTGAATTTTTAAATGAATTAATATCAATTAACGAAAATATCGAATATTGAATATAATATAATTTAATACTTGTGTGTCATTTTCCTGGGCAATCACAGAACTAGAGCAAGAAGGCTCAGTTTCAATCTCAACCTCCTGGATTGGTTGGGGAACAGCTTCTGAGACGTCAGAAATCCGGGATAAAATACGTTTTCCACACTAACAACTCGTGGACCGGTATAACTTGTAGGAGATGGAGAATCAGCACTTAATAACTCCTCGAGGTTTTCCAAGTTCTCGAGGAGGTCTCCAGGTTCGTTATTACTCAACACTAATTCCGGAAAACTAGTTGTTCATTAACCCGTCCTCGCAGGGCTCTCAACCCACTTGAGACGTCCCTGCCGCTTCTTCCCTGCGCGCATGCAACTCGCGCGCGTCTAGCGCGTATTCCCCCAGTTGAGTACCGCGTAAGCGCCGAGCGAAGTAAAAGCGCTCACCGCTCGAGCAAGAGCCCACTTCTGTTCGTAGCATGCGGGACAGAACACCTCTCCCCACATCCTATCCTTACGCAGCGACCGGACTTGTCCGATAACGCTGCATTCTAACGACTTGGTCGTGACGGCCAAGCAACCATCTTTTTTATTGAAATGGGTTGGGAATAGTGTGTGCTCGCGAATCGTTAGTATTTAGTTAATGGGTATTAATTTGAGTGAGCCGATTATTATCGCTCCTCTGTCGCTGACTCGTAAACGAGTCACTCGATTAATATAATTTGGAACCACGCATTGCAAGTGCAGTAGGTTCCAATTTTTACCGCGAACGTAACTGATGTTATCGCGAGCGTCTGTCATTTTAGTTTCCAGTTTAAATTATTGTGCATTGATTCATTTTTATGTTCGCACCATGAAAAGCACCACTAGAGGTTATTCTGGGGTTATTTGATGGGTAGGGACAATTTAAGCCTTTTTGTTGATATTCGAGCGTATTAACTTGCCCTCCCATTTATAAATTCACGCGTTGTGGTTTGCGATTCGTTCTTTTCTCGTCTGGTCTTTCCCTTAATTGCATGCATTTTGCGTCTCAAATCTGACGGCATTATAGCTGTGCGTAGGTTCAGTCCTACTGTCGCAATTTAGAAAAAAAACGAAGTCCACCCTTTTTCAATCGCGCTTAAAAGCCTGGGAAGCACGACAGTTTTCTCGCACGTGCGTCGCTAACGCACAAATTTTTGGTCCTTCGAACGTCGGATTGCGCGTCGGGAAAGGTTTTTTCTTTGCGGGATATTATAGTCACATATATTATTGCGATTAAATGAGTAGCTTTAGTTTGTTGACATCTAAAGATGACGCGGCTTTCTTGCGTGAAGTGAGTGTCAACCCATTATGTTCATATACCGAGGGTGCGCTCAGATTGCCGTATGTCCCGATCATGTACAATGAAATAGGCATTACAAGAGTTATTGCTGTTCCACCACAATGTTGGTGTAGAACACATCATACATGTTTCTGTTATTGCATTGACCGATTAGAAATAATTAAATCGAAAAAGGAATTTTTTTATACGTATACTTTCGATAATTTTCTCAGACGACTTCATCGAGAGCGTTATGCTAATTTCGAAGATTAATTGGGGTTAATTCTGAAATGAGACCTGCAATTCGGTC
Organism: Cremastobaeus sp. ZL-2020; assembly: GCA_022817545.1. Classification (NCBI taxonomy): domain Eukaryota; kingdom Metazoa; phylum Arthropoda; class Insecta; order Hymenoptera; family Scelionidae; genus Cremastobaeus; species Cremastobaeus sp. ZL-2020. The sequence goes on along the minus strand of JABFPD010000695.1, from coordinate 6,894 downwards.
AACCGTATCGCGTTCGTTACATTGAAATATTCAAAATCGTGAACGTTATTTCAAATCCCGAATACTACATACACAGCTACAAATTATTTTGCAAAGCTCTTTATGAGATTCTACAACATAATTTCGCGTCGTTTGCATTAGAGTCGATTAACTCGTGCACTTCGCTTTGATTATAAAATTAAATAAACAAGTGTGTGATTATTGTTTTTGTACATTCACCCTTGATGAACAATTCACTTATACATTAAATCCGTGTGCGTTACAGTAGAGTAGATTAACTCGCGAGCGTCACTACGGTCAAATTTATATTTATTTGCAATTGAATTTTATATTCTCATTTGATTGAGTTAGCGGGTATAACTTACTAAAAGAAAATGGCGGATACGGTTAACGCATTGATAATTAAAAATACACGTATAAATACGGAATTAAAACGGCTTTTAATCAATTTGAAAAAACGCGGACAAGCAAATTTCACGCTTCCGTTATTGCGAGAGCGATTGTCTACCGCGCGTGCGCTTTACGTTGAGGCCCGTGATATTGACGCGGATATTAATGCTAGTTGCGATAGCGAGGAAAAATCTTCCCTTGAATACATAATTAATGATGAATTCAACATTATTATGGATTCATTTGAAGGGATAGAAGAATTTATCAATGACCATATATTCCGCTTGGAATCAGAAATTCAACCGCCTGTTGTAACTCGTAATCAAAATGAGCAAAATCCCGCAGTACTACAATTAAATAATGTACAATTACCGAAGATAGATTTGCCCAAATTTAACGGCAATTATATCGATTGGATATCATATCAAGATACCTTTTCGGCACTTATCGATCGAGATGTTCGATTAAGTGCAATTCAAAAGTTCCACTACTTGAAATCTAGTTTGACAGGCGAAGCTGCCGATTTCATTAAATCGCTATCCATCTCGAACGAAAACTATGCTACCGCATGGAATTCTTTACGGGATTATTATCAAAACGAACGATTGATAATAAATAATTTATGCGAGAACGTGTCTGATATTAACGGCGTTCAACACGATAATTTACAATCGCTTAAAACCATGCATGCAAAAATTCGAGTATCGGTCGACGCATTGAGCAACTTAAAAATCGATATGGAAAATCCATTTTTTCTCCACTTTTTGATAATTAAGCTAGACAAGAAATTGCGATCCGAATGGGAAAATCAACTAGCAAACGAAACTACATTCCCTAAACTTCAAAAGTTTATTGACTTCTTGATCGTCAAAATACGAACATTAGAGGCCACTCAATTACCGACCGAAAATAAACGGCAATCTTCTCGCGAAAGTAATAATAGTCATAATCAGAGAAACAAGAGTCATAATATTACTGTGAGTGGCAAGGCTTGCGTATGTTGTAACCAGAAACACCCCATTTATAGGTGTGACAAATTTCGGAACTTGTCAATTGATGAGCGCTATAAAATTGTCCGCGACAACAAAATGTGCAAGAACTGCTTTGCTACTCATCATGACACTAGAAATTGCGACTCTAAATTCAAATGCTATAAATGTTCGGGCAGACACGCGACGTTACTACATTTTCCGCACGCAAATTACAACCCGAACAAAACCACTAGTGCCAATCGACAAAATTCTATGCCCATTTCGGTAACTTCTGAACTCAGTGGTTCTAGCGAAGATTCGTCCAATTTAGTTTCTTCAAACATTGGGATCACTCGGCCCAAAGAATCATTACTCGCGACCGTGATCGTAAATTTGCGTACTGATAACGGACGTACTATGCGCGCGGTTGCATTGATTGACTCCGCTTCAGAAGCGTCGTTCATTACGGAACGCGCTATTCAAGAACTTAAAGCTAAGAAAAACAAAATCAATGCTACGGTTGTAGGTATCGGAGATTGCAACGAGCAAAAAACGAATTTCTCTAGCAATATCCGAGTCGAGTCGGTTGAAAATTCAAAATCCTTTGTCAATGTGACTGCCATTGTCATGCAAAAAATATCTTCTTATCGACCCAAATCGGTCAGCTTCGAAAACTATCCCGAGTTCAAATCGCTGCAATTTCATAATACCAGCGATACCTTTAATCGAAAAATCGATCTCTTGATAGGAGTAGATTTTATGGCATCTATTCTGACAGGAGAAAATTTAATTTCACGAGATAAATGTTTATTGGCACAGAATACGATTTACGGCTGGATCGTCTCGGGCAAATTAACCAATCATTCATATCATATTAAAATCACCGTTAATCATTGTTGTCAAATCGACAACGACATAAAGAAATTTTGGGAGCTTGAAAACGTACCCGAAAGTCCCAAGTTGTCTGTCGAAGACCAATTTTGCGAACAACTGTATGAAAAAACTACGTTCCAGGACGAAACTGGACGTTTTGTCGTTCATTTACCTTTGAAACCCGACTTTGATAAAAGGGAACTGGGATCCACACTGCATATGGCGGAATCATCACTTCATAGAATTTCTAAGCGATTAGATAAAGACCCCACTTTACGCGCGGATTATGACAAATTCATGAACGATTATCGTTCTCTCGGTCATATGATTGAATTGGAAGAACCAGATGCTCTCGTATCTGACAGAATCTTTATCCCTCATCGTCCAGTCTATAAAACAGTTGATGGCAAAAATAAAATCCGCGTAGTCTTCAACGCTTCAGCTCGCACTCATTCTGGTCTGACATTAAACGATTTGATGTATAGCGGGCCAAAATTGCAGATAGATATTTCTCGCATAATCCTAAACTGGAGAACTTACACATATGTGTGTTCCTCCGACATAGTTAAAATGTTCAGACAAATCCGGATAGTTGATCCCGATTGCCTATGGCAAAATATTGTCTGGCTAAATGACAATAAACAATTGAAATATTATGAACTCAAAACTGTCACGTACGGTATGACATGCGCCCCGTATCTTGCCATTCGCACCATGCTTGAAATTGCTAAAAGATATGGCGCTGAGTTTCCCTTGGCGGTCGAACCGTTGACTTCTTCCACTTATGTCGATGATATATTATTCGGCGCTCATAATCTCGATACCCTGATCGCTATAAAAACCTCTATCACTGACATCTTACATAAAGCTAATATTAAGTTAGACAGGTGGACGTCAAACGTTAGCGACTTCGACCAGTTTGATTGTCTAGATAAACCAATCAAGTCTGAAGAGAGCGCTGGCAACAAAATATTGGGGTTACATTGGTCGCCACTCGAGGATAACTTTCAATTCGATTATAAAATCGAGGAAATCAAAACTCCTACCAAGCGAAAGTTTCTATCCCTCATTGCGCAATTATACGACCCATTGGGTTGGTTATCCCCAGTAATCGTTCAATTTAAACAGTACATGCAACGACTTTGGTTGTTACAATTAAATTGGGACGAACCCGTTCCTGAACCTTTACTGCAAGAATGGAACCGTATTTATCTGCCCTTAGTCGAATTAAAAAATATACGAATACCGAGATGGATCAAATTCAATGACTCCTCTCTACGATTACAATTGATCGGATTTTGTGATGCTTCGTTAAACGCTTACTCAGCCGTGGTATACTATCGCGTTATTACATCAGAACAAAAAATGCACACGTCATTAGCTATGGCTAAATCTAAAGTTGCACCTTTAAAAACAATTAGCATACCCAAATTAGAATTATGCGGTGCGGAGCTACTCGCTAAACTTATCAAATACGTTTCCGAATCCATCCAATATGAAATTACAGACTTATTCTGCTTTTCAGATTCGCAAATTACACTAGCATGGATAGCTAAACATCCATCTAGTTGGAATTGTTTCGTGGCCAACCGAGTGTCCAATATACAGAATCTGGGACCTAAAATACAATGGAATTATATTCCTACCAAACTTAATCCCGCGGACTTAAATTCACGCGGCATCACCATTCCAGAATTACTTTCCTCAGAGCTCTGGTGGATCGGCCCCGCTCTGATTAGAGAACAATTCACTTTCAGTCCCGATAAATTATACGATACTCAACTGGAAATACGCAAAGTCAAAACACATACCACAAAACTAGTCACTGACGAATTCCGCGAATTCTCATCTCTTGCGAGATTGATTAGAGTTTACGCGTACGTATTCAAATATATGGATAAATTGCGTCATCTATCCTCGAAAAACGAACGTTGCTCATTAACTTACGACGAGATTACTCGAGCCGAAAACTATCTTGTCAGATCGGTTCAATTGAATTACTTTGCTCATGAAATTAAAGATCTACAATTAAACTCATCAGTCAATCGGAGTTCTTCTATTTTAGCATTAAACCCGTATCTAGACGAAAACGACATTATTCGGCTGGGTGGGCGGTTGGAAAACTCTAACTTATCCTATAACCGCAAACATCCCATAATACTACCCCCATGTCATTTCTCCAACTTAATTATCGCGCACACTCACGTGAAAAACTTACACGCTGGCATCCAACTCACACTAAGTTCGATTCGCGACAATTATTGGATAATTAACGGGCGAACGCTAGTTAAACAGTTTATTCATAACTGCGTCACCTGCAAACGCGAAAGGAAAGAGTTAGCACATCAATTTATGGGATCTTTGCCGGCCGAGAGATGTAACCCTTCACGCCCCTTCTCAGCAACCGGCGTTGATTACGCTGGACCGCTCCTTTTGCGTGACAAAGAGGGGAGAGGGTCAAAAAGTCATAAGGCTTACATCGCTGTTTTTATATGTTTAGCCACGCGAGCGTTGCACCTTGAGTTGGTCACTCATCTCGATACCCCTTCATTCATTGCTGCCCTCCGTCGTTTTATTTCACGTCGCGGTAAACCCCGCCTCCTATATAGCGATAACGGCAGGAACTTCGTAGGTGCCAATGCTGAACTAAAACAAGCATTCTTTAAAGCAACTCGAGATAACGAATTGAACAACACACTGATCTCCGAATCCATCGAGTGGAAGTTTATTCCGCCTGCTTCGCCTCACTTCGGCGGCATTTGGGAATCCGGCGTTAGATGTGTGAAATTTCATCTAAAAAGAGTAATGGGACAATTCACCCCTACATGGGAGGAAATGTTTACATTGCTAACCCAGATTGAAGCTTGCCTAAATTCTCGGCCAATTTCAAAATTATATGATGACCCTGACGATTTAGCTGTATTGACCCCCGGTCATTTTTTAATCGGAGCCCCTTTGAACTCTCTGCCCGAGAAAGATTTGCGCGACATTAACGAAAATCGATTATCACGCTGGCACAAAATCCAAAAAATTGTACAGTTATTTTGGGAGAAATGGTCCAAAGACTATTTAAATACCTTACAAACGCGTCCGAAATGGAAGGAAAAACTCAATAACATGAAATTAGGAGATATCGTTCTCGTTAAAAATCAATTTTCTCCCCCCTGCAAATGGCCACTTGCAAAAGTTGTAGAATTAATTCCCGGCATTGACAATGTGGTAAGAGTTGTCAAACTAAAAACAGCTCAAGGAATTTGTCAACGAAACTTGACCCAATTATGTCCATTGGTTTCTGGATGAATTTCTCTCAAATTTAATTCATGCTCGAAATTTATTTCACGTTTTATTTCGCACTCTGTTTTGATCCTAATCAAAACAAAGGCACCTCGAATTAAAATATAAGCTCACAATCAAATTCACTTCAGTCGCAATCATGAGCTCTATCAGTGAATTTGAACTCGAGTTGTTCGACGAAACATCTTTTCCGGAGTTGCTTAATTCGGATGTTTCCCCGGGCGATCTGCTGGACAATTTAGATGCTCTCGAAGAGCTACTCTCCGACGAGAGAGAGACTGTTTCGCGTCCTCGCGTGATAAGTGTTGAAAATGTGCAATTTCCGGGTATTTTTTCGAGAGATCCTCGTCTCGCAATGCGCATTGCAACAGACGTCCCTGAGCCGGTACAAGAGGTGGAGTGCGTTACCGAAACTCCTATGAGTCCTACATCCACCACCGAAACGTTCTTCTCTGTTCCGGAAATACCCATGGATGACCCTTCTTCGGCCTCCAAACCACCAGGTACTTCTAACCCTCGCCGTCGACGCGGACGACGCGGACGTAATCGCCCACACAGACAAATTCCGCCGTCGTTTCAAGAATTGCAGTCAAACCTGTATAATTTCCGATCATCAGTCTTATACGACCCTACCGCCCGCGAAATTCCATATGGTCCACACCATACCATTGTTCGTGCCTTCGGTATAGACATTCTCGTCCCGAAGAGAGACAAATATCTTTACCGTATTTGGAAGCGGAGAGTCGTCGGTGGACGCATTCTGTTGACCTGGGATCGGTGCATGCGACTCAATCAAGTCAGGATGCGCCTCGATCGTCAAGCCTATTAGGTTTGAATATTTTACAAAACCTCCACATAAAATTTCTTAATATATCTCTGATCCGTTTTGAATATTTTTTTTTGTTTTGTTGTTTAGTAACGCAAGAAGAATATCGCCTTCACCTGAGATCCGGATGAATGCAGTTTCCTGTAACCACCATATTGCGTTATACTGTCTACTCCTTCAATAAACTTAGCATACCGAATTTTTGTCTCTTATTATTTAAAAGAATTTCATCTTTTAAGGTGGGCGGTGTTGTTCATTAACCCGTCCTCGCAGGGCCCTCAACCCACTTGAGACGTCCCTGCCGCTTCTTCCCTGCGCGCATGCAACTCGCGCGCGTCTAGCGCGTATTCCCCCAGTTGAGTACCGCGTAAGCGCCGAGCGAAGTAAAAGCGCTCACCGCTCGAGCAAGAGCTCACTTCTGTTCGTAGCATGCGGGACAGAACACCTCTCCCCACATCCTATCCTTACGCAGCGACCGGACTTGTCCGATAACGCTGCATTCTAACGACTTGGTCGTGACGGCCAAGCAACCATCTTTTT
>JABFPD010000694.1:0-10402 GCA_022817545.1 Cremastobaeus sp. ZL-2020 | reverse complement strand
ATAGTACATTTTGATACGAGAGCGCTTGGTGCCTGAAAAAAATAGATATTTTTCGCCCTTGGATGAAAAAGACCATTTTAAAGTGATTTTTGGGCCCGTGTCATAAATACAAAAAAAAAGGTTTTTTTACTCCGGTGCTAAAGCTCCCTTATATTAAATAGTATATTACCGCCGAGGTCGATACGTTATTATTTTTCACAGCGCCGAAGCGCCGTGAAAAGTGGAACTTTCACTTCCTGAAGTGAAAAACGTTTAAGGGCGTAGCTCGAAAGCGCGATTTTCCATTAAAAAAGTGAATAGTTCCACTTTTCGCCACACTGGAGCCGTGAAAATTTTATTTTCCACCTCAGGGTTGAAATTATGCCATTTAAGACAAAGAACTTGGGCGGATGTAGCTTTTCCGCCCAAGGATGACACGTTTTTCGAAACCTGGCATTTTACCTTATTTCGAAGATTTTCCTCTTCGGCAAACGAATACAATGATCTTGTTGAATCTTTAAACTGATTTTCTCTGTATGAATCTGATGTTGCAATTGAACTATAAGTGTTCAAGCGAATTGTTCTTAGTTCTTCGTAGAGGTGCTTTAATTTTTCATCGTTCCACCTTGTGCGTTTGATACAAAGAGTGTCAGGTTTTGCTTTTGGTTTGTTTGGCTTTATGTGTTGGATTGTCGGCATTATACTAACTGCAAAAAAATAAATAAAAATTTAAAAATTATATTTTTGTCATGCCTGCACAAAAACGGAAGTTTTGCGCCTTGAAAATAGGGCGTAAAATAGCATTTTGCGCCCTAGGGCGCAAAAAGCTATTTTACGCCCGCTTCTCACGGACGCTAAAACTTCCATTTCTGTGCAGGAATGACAAAAAGTTTCGTTCGTATCACGGGCAAAAAATGTCATTTTACGCCCTTGATACGAAAATAACTATTTTGTATCTATAGTGTGAGAGAACAAAAAAATAAATGATTTGGCACATTTTTTCTCATGTGGAAATATTACGTAGAAATGCCCGTGGGAACACCTCGTGGTATTTCCACATATATTTCCCACATGAGAAAACTTTTGCCAAAACAGTAATTTTTAGTGAAACGATCGATTTTTTTGCATAACATGAAAATATTCCATGCGGGAATTCTATGTGAGATTTTGGCATGGGATTCCCATGTGGAAAACACATGTGGTTTTTTTCAACAGGGCACGATGGAAGCTGTAATAAAAACTTTCTTCCTTTCAATGAAAACCGATCCACTAGGGATGTCAAATAGAAATGCGGCTGTTTTCGCACTAGAGCAGAAAATGTTTATCCTAGCTTCGACCAACCATGGACATATACTGTTCAATTGACTTTGTCGATTATACATATAATTTTCTATCATGTAGAAATTGAATACTTGATTCAACAAAATACTTGATTTTTGCATAACAAAAATCATGCAATCATATATATGATTATCATTATTATTATTATTATTTCTTACCATCTAGGAGATTGTTTTCTATCGACTTCAAATTATTTTTTGGAGGAAGTCTTGTCGCTGCCCCATTTAACAAATCGGCTGATCTGCGGCGATTCTTTGTGATTGAACATATTTCATCAAACTGTTTGTAGTTTTCATCTAATTTGCGGACTTCGCGATTGAATTTGAGTCGAATTGAATTCATTGCACGATGTTTACGGAGATTCGAATTTTCCTTGAACCTTTGCATTCGCGCTGCAAATCTTTTTTCATGGTTACTCTTGTTCTTCTCCATCAATGTTTTATATAACGCCATTCGAATGTCAAGTACACACTGTATTTCCTGATTTTATTGCAATAATTTGAATTTTGATACCACCAAACCAGAAAAATTAAAATCATTGTAGAAAAAAATTATCTTTATCTATTTACCCTTTCTCTGAAATTCCAATCAACTTTTTCCAACAACGCCAATATTTTGCACGCTATTTGCAAGTTATATTTCGAATTCAATGGTGGCATTTTTTCTGTCAATTCTTTCTTTTCTTGTTCGTGTTTAATTATTTCAATTTCGTGCATCCCAGCTGGCAATCCATGCTCCCATGTCAAATATTTCAGTTGTAAAAGTGAGTTGTTTTCTTCTGAACCTGAAGTCGATTTATTTTTTAATTCAAATTAAATTATTCTTTAAAATTTGTATGTAATTTCTCAACATTTTTATGTTAAATATATTAGTTGGTTTTTCATATATATGTAGTTTTCAACAAATGCTGCATATGCAATATAGAAAAAATAACAGACACAAATTGTGTGACCTTTTTTTTTACAACACATCTATATTAGTGCAATCTTTACAACTTTAAACAGTTTTAGAGTGTTGAGTGTTTTATCCTTATCTGTGAATTTATCAAAAAACTAACTATTCTTATTATCAATATAACAACCTGTTTTTATGTCAATATTTTTCAAGAATATTTTGAGGTTTTTATGATGATTTTTAATATGTATTGAGTTCCATTATTATCTTTCAACTTATTAAAAAACTTAAAATTCATATTATCATTATAAAAGACTGTTTATATATCATATATTTTTTGAGAATATTTTGAATTTTTTGATGTTGTTAAATTTTCTTTCGATGTTATTAGATTCGAAAACAAAATAGGTATTGTGGTAAAGTGTCTAAATATTATAGAGTAACATACGTTTGTGTCTATTTTATTATTTATTTTAACGACAACGATTGCTTCGAATATTTCAACAATGATAATGGACATGGAAATCGACAAACTAAACTTCGGACAAACTATAATACAGATTATCAGGTATGATTAGTAGATAACTGTTTTGTACAAATTTATGGTGATAATTTTTGTTAACGTAAAAAATGAAACCAGATGCAATTTTTAGTTCTGAAGAAATTCAAGTAATTTAATAACAGCTTAAAAAATCGGTTTAGTTTGGTTGTTCCTCGAGGTGGCATAATTTTTTCCGGTATATTGAGATTAAATAAAGGAATGGTTTGAGCAAATATTAAAAATATACAGAAAACATTTTCAAAAATTAAAAAATTTTTAATTTACTCGATTATTTTTTTTCGATTTTTTTTCATAAATTATTTTTCATATACAAATTGTTTGCAAAATAAATATAAATATGAACAAAATTCAAGATGAAGTTTCAATTACCATATTCAGAAGTTTTTTTTTCATTAAAAATGTATGTGAAAAAAATGTATATAAGTGAATTTCCCAATTAATAGCGATGTCCTAATTAGTAGCGTATGAGAAAACAAACCTGTACAAAATATCCTGAAATTCTGGTTGCTTTAATTGATATGTGTAATAATGAAAGTGTATGTACGCTTTTTACGAACATTTAGCTAGAAATAATATTAGTTTAATTTCAATCGACATGTGCGCGTTCACTGATCGCGCATAGAACAGCAGTAAATGTGTTAAAATAAGACAAAAGGACGGATATAGAACATAATTAATATCATTAAAGGTCTATGATTGATTGCTATCGAAATTTTAAGATAAAAAAAAATTTTAAAATTGACTGCTACTCAATGGGACATTTGCAGGTTCCAATACAAGTTATAATTATAAATATATTTATTACGTATGCAACAAAACAAACTGTTAGTCTGATATATTAATGTTTAAAGATTTATTTAAAACCACTGATGAGTATTTCTGTTCAAATTTATATTTTACTATAATATTATGAAGCTATTTGAAAATTGTATGCTGCTGCTAATTGAGACATACACCTTTGGCGTATTCGGAAATGAATATTTATTTGAAATAAAAGAGGATAGACAATTCTGTTCACATAAGTGCATCCTCTTTTATTTCAAATAAATGTTAATTTCCGAATACGCCACTTATATGTTTTACAACAAGTATTTTGATTTCTCAATGCTTACCTGGTTTTATCACACATGACGCTTCCCACGGTATCGTTTGTGTTTCGCTATCTCTGTAGTCTGTTTGCGTGAATTTGTGCTTTTTTCGGACAATATTTTTACGTTTTGCAGATGAGTCCGTATTGAACAAAGTAAGATCCTTGTATAGTCCATTGGCAAATTTACTTTTTGGTGGTTCGAATTCAAACAAAATCGGCACATTTGGTACCTGCGCGTACTTTTTTTTGCTAATTTTACTATCGTCTAACATTCGTTTTTATAAAATATGTTTAGAGATAATAGATCGGAAGAAAATACTAAAACATGACAATTTGACCTATGTACCTTCGAATTCGAAAATATTGTTCACCAATAAATCGTTGAATTCTACGACGTTGAACTTTCGAATTTTTGCTTAAGAAAATTAATCTAAAAATAACAAATACAACTGTCAAAAGTTGAAGATATAACCAACTTTTGAATCGAAAAATTTTGAATGATTAAAAACCTGAAATTAGTATATTCACAAAGCATGAAATACGATTTCTCAACTTGCAAGCAATTTTCTTTTAATTCTTCCGTCAGGTCGTTCTATTGATCAAACAACATCCTGTAGACATCAAACTAGAATGTTTATACTTCATATATATGAATGATGTAACATCACTGTTGTTTTAGGTAGTTTGGGATAGAACCAAGTTAGCATAATTATTTATTTACAATAAAATACTTTATTAATTATTATCCATAGAAACAACATACATTGAGTAACAGTTAGAATTACTCAGTTAGAATTAATTAAGTTAGAAAAACTTCACATTTTGATTTGCTCAAACTCTTACTTTACATGTAATATATATATCCTATCTAAAGTAATGTTTATATATTATTATGTAAGGAAAATTATACAATATATGATACAATATGTTACACGATTATATTATATAATGTATTTTGAAAAGAGGTCGTATTCTTATTTCAAGTAACACAACGTTTGATTTGTTGGCTACCACAATTTGGTAAAGTTTTTTTTAATTAACCGATGTTGCAGCTATTTTTCAGTCAATTTTATTCAAACTAATCGACCGTTTAAAGAACAAGTCATATTTTGATTTTTTGTGTCTATGATCATGCTCTATAAAATCATATAATATAATGATACTTTTAATGACAATTATCAATACTGACCACAGGAAAGAAACAAAAGGAATGAATGATGTACCCAAAATTTCGATTCTACTCATTAATGAGTTAATTTTTGACATCGCCTAATAATTTTAGTACATCACTCATTGATATGAACAAATCAATCATTGATGTGCAATCGAAAAACATTTGTTTTCCATAATTAAATTTTGTGCAACTAAATTTATGTTATTGGCATTACTTTTAAAAATATTCTCTTGTGCGTCATCTTCTTCGGAATTAGTTTGGGAAAAAATTGCTGCATTTCGTTAATGTTGAAATTACTGCGCTCAAACAAAACACATTCTTTGGTAAGCGCAAATTTTTCAATTTAATTGATATTGTCAGAATTATATAAGCAGCTTCTCCATTTGCTGATTGCCTGACGATACACATTTTTCCACGGATTCCATTAATCCCATAAAGATACAGGAGGGGTTTTAAGTGAAGCACATCGTACCTGAAATCAAAAGTATATCATTTTCATTAAGGTAGTTGAATGTGCTGAAAAAAACATGTAATTTACAGCGCGAATTATTTTGGCATAGAATTCCCGGATGTGAAATCCACATATAAAAGACGCAACAAATCAAACAAATTGAAAGAAAGCAAACAACAATATATAAAATTGAGTTTCAGAATGTCATATACTGATTTGAAAACATCTTGTATTAAAAAGAAGCCAAATAATAACAATTATTTTTGTACTTTTTTAATTTTTTCATGTTCTATATTTTCTATGTAGATTCTGCATTGTAGAAATTTCATATGGAATTCTTGCATTTAAATATAAAAAGATAATTGTTATTTTTTGGCGATTGCATATTCGGGATAAATTAAAGCGATCCATTTTTTAAAAAACGGTTCCCGAATGTAAATTAAACGTACTATTCAAATTTCTTTGTCCGAAGTTCGTACGAAATTAACAACATACTTTTTTCTATTTTACAACTTAATTTTGCAATAAAAATAACTGATAATTCATAAAAATCCATGGCCTAATAGTTTATTGAAAATTTCAATCTTTTCGCCGTATAGTGGAATAACGATCATCAATATCGGTCTACTATGGCCTGAGAAATTTAATTTTCAATGAAAAAGTAAACAGGAATTCAATTGTTTATAACTCATAAACATATTGAAAAAACTGAAAATCTTTTGGCCGCATTATTGTACGCGTTATAAGAAAGCAATTAAATTATGAAATAATCGAAAAATACATTCTTAGATTTTCTCTGTCACCGCTTTAAAAATTGTGACTCCGGATAAAGAAATATTTTCAGTAATACGCAATGCTTGTTCTCACATCTATTTAACTAATGTCGCCAAGGTCTGAAATAGCCATTCCCATTTCTCCCTAAATGCGCAGGCCAACTTTGTTCTTCCGATATGTTTTTACATGATTGTCCCTTGAGCATGTCTTCCGGGCAACTGCATTTGATGGAAATTCTGTAAACGGTCATCTGTCCCAGAGCGATATTCGTATTTTCTTTGTCCATTGCTTCCTGATAAAGCCGATAATCGACGCCCCTCTTTGCCAAGCAGTCGCGGACAATTTTTTCTTCGCTTTCACTGTCCGGCTCGTTGACCAGTTGTGCCTTTTGGAAGCGAATGCATCCCATGTCTGCTTCGAGGAGAACGAATGGGATTTCCGATGCTGGCAACCAATACGTCGAAAACACCAAGTCCGTACTTTTCGCTTTGTTTGCATTAGTTTTCAATGAAGGTAACAAAATTCCAGTGGGTGGTTGTCTCTGCACGCCCTTCATCAGTCCTGAGTTTGAGTTCCTCTTAACTTTTTTGGGGGACCGTTTCTTGATCATGCGCATACTGGACTGATTTTTGAATATCTTTCCTAATTTTTCATCCTGCAATAAAGATTCTATTTCGGAATCAGAAACGTTAACTGTCTTTGTCGTGAACTCGTGATTGCTCGTAGAATTGGCAACATCGCCTGTGAGAGAGTTGTTATTTTTTGTACTCTCGTAATCCATGTCCAAGAAAGACGCCTCTTGCAAGTCTCTTTTCACAAGTCCTAAATTTTTGTCAACTGTACTCGGGTCATCTTGAGTTTCATTCATCAGCAAATTCGATGACAGAACTTGACCATTTGTGTAATCCATATTCAAGTCGTAGTTGTTTTTCATCACATTGGCGTCAATTTCAGCGAGGCTTGACGGGAATTCGCGACTCCTCTGAGATCTGATTTCTTCCAGTTGGTCGATTCCAGTACGATCGCCGATGTAATTGTTATCATACATTTTATACGGGTCCACCTCGTTTTCCCCTTTATCCAACTCCTCTTCCGCTTCTTTGATGGCCAGGTTGATTTTATCATTCATCTCCGATTCATAATAGTTTTCTCGTTCTCTGGGATAATAATGTTGATGCTTCTTATTTTTACTCTCCGTCACCTCCTCGTTAGCGACTTTTTCATCGTTATTATGTTCTTCTGTAAGCTCCTCGTCTGCCCTTTGCTCCATGGCCTTTTCAGCTGTTTCACGGGGATCGCCGAAGCTCGCAAATTCTTCTTCTTTCCACAACTCGGAGGAATACAATGGTGTCCCCGGCGGTTCCACGTGCTGACTTAAAGCATACAGTTTCGTAACCAGACTAGAGTTAAACCTTAGTTTACACAAATCCACTCGAGTCTCAATGTTCGTGGTTTGTTCTTCTACGAATCGGTATTTCGTCTTCTCGCCCTCGTGATTCAAACAGTCGGCAGACCAGTGCAAAAACCAATCATTGCCAAAGCCGTCCACCGTCACAGAAAGTCCGGACATTTGAGCACTCATCGTGTCTTCCATCGACTGTTCCAACAAAGGTTTACCGGTTTTACCGTCTAGAATTGTAGCAACTGTGTAATAATATATGGGAAATCCTGGCCCTATTTGATGCTTGACCATGAAGTCTGGGATATTGTCGGCATTATAGTAACCGGGAATGGGGATACTTATTATCTCCGAATTCGGAATCGTGTAGTTCCAAAGTTGGTCGAATGTTACACCATCATAAGCGATTACAGTTGAACTGAACATTGCAGCGATGATGTCTTCTGTGCCATCGGAAGTGACATCCGCGAGAATCGGCGGTAAAGACACGCCTTTTCCAGGGCCGTGATGAAGTTTTCGTAATTTCTGAAAAAATTCAAGTCGGATTTATTTTATCTTTAACAAAAAATAGTGTGAGCATTTTTTTTCCGGATTAAAACTATCCTGCCGATATTTTGATTCTAGAAAATACACTGTACAAATTTTGTTTTGAACTTTATCGTAGACTTCACAATTTCTATGACTTACTTAAATTTTAAAATGTGATTTTTAATATTCAAAATGCTGCTGATAATTTTCAAAAATTGTTTTTAATATTAAAATCAGTTATTTATATTAAATATTAATATCAGGATTATTAAATTTTCATAATCTTATGAATTTTCATATGAAGATATTAAAAAAAAATATGTTGAAACTCACAATTGTGAAATCTACAAGAACAAAAATTATGAAAACTACCAACTATTGTTAACAGTGTAGGTATGAAAATTTACAATAATTTGTTTTCTTAGTGTGCAATGTTAAAATAATTGGCAGTTTTCATAATTTTTGTTGCAGTAGATTTCACAATTGTCAATTTATAAATATGTTTTTAATATCTTCGTATGAAAATTCATAACAAATTATGAAAATTTTAAATTTAACCCCTCATTGGTCGCGCTATAGCAAAAAATCTCACCAGAGAGAGAAAATAAAGTGGCTTGTGAATGAGAATAACAAAGACACTAAAAAACGCGCGACCACTGAGGGGTTAATGACGCGACTAATGAGGGGTTGAAAACACTTTTATTGATAAAAAAATGAACTATAAAGAAAAAAATCAAAGACTTTCAAAAAACAACGAATTAATCAGAAGTGGTATATTGGGGGGTTAAAAGTTGAAAACGAAAAAGGATGCTGGTTTGTGGGTGTAGAAAACAGAAGCAAACTCGAAGATAATCATTATATTAACTATTTTATATAATAATATTTATATAACATTACATTTTTCATATTATGAGTAGTTGATGATTAATATGCATCACCAAATAACTACAATCGACTTAACAAAAATATTTTGCATTTCAATAAAACCAATGCTAATATTCAGGTTATAGTATTTTCTTTTATAATTTCATTCAACTCGTAGACACTGCAACGCCATTTCTATCACAAAATACACGCCTTGGCTATAATAGTTTTCGAATGTAGGAAACACCCTTGGATGAACCACGCGAAGATTAATATGTCTGCTTATCACCTTATGCAATTATCAAGAACTCGATAGTTGAACCAACCATTTGAACTCTCCCTAATGTAAAATGACTTCACCCCTAGATTGCTCACGTTGCAACTGCCTACGCTCGAGTTCAAATTGTTGCTAATATGACAGAGAGGTAGGAAAATTAAGTGTTCGATTTTCAATCACATTGTACAATTATGTCGTTAATAAATATGTTCAACTAATGAAAAGAGATTAGTTGCGGATGTAAATTCAGGAGTGTAAATAGAATAAAAAATCACTTCTGTCCACGCCAATTGGTGTTAAGCAAAGATCTCGGTGAAATTCATGTGGCCGGTGGACTTGCAGTGGTCCTTCGCGGCTTCGGACCCGCTGAAACATTTGTTGCACTCTAGACATCTCAGGGTGAACTTGTTCAGGTCCGTGAACGCGTACGCGTTTTTCAGTTCTACAGCCAATTCTTGAGCCATCTGCAAAACTTTTTTGTCAGTCGACGGGAACATCGTCTGGATGGTTTTGCCCTGAAAATTTGACGTTTTTAGAACAATGTTGACTTTCGTGTTGTTATTTCAGGTACAAATTCTAGGCAGGGATTCAATTGAATTCAAGGGTGCCATAGAAAGTAGAAAATAAGGGGAAGTACCAAATTTCTACTCGCTCAGTACCTATTTCTACTCACAGTTTGATTTGATTTTAAATTATTTACAATTAATAATTAATCCCTGCTTAATGTATTTATCGGTAATAGAAATTGTTTGCTACAATTTTGTCACTTTTAAAGCCTCCAGAAGGTATTCTTTGTGACAAAAAATTAGAAAATGAGTAGAAATTGGGTCTTCCACCCTACATTGACAGAATTTGAGCGTCACTGTAAAAGTTAATCCTAGTGAAAATATCTCACGTGAGATCTCACAATAGAATTTTTTCTTACTTAAGATCCCATATGAGATCTACAATGAGATTTCTTGTTAAAAAAATCCTAATAAAAGAACTAATTCAAGATCTCACCAAAGATCATACACCCAAATTATTCCAACCATGAGAACTCCACTGACAACTTTTCCCCAGGGACTGC
>JABFPD010000693.1:0-10402 GCA_022817545.1 Cremastobaeus sp. ZL-2020 | reverse complement strand
ATTCCGAATTTCCGTTCCTTTTAAACCCCTCTATCGAAATTTGTCTAGTTTTGACCTCCAAATATGCCATATAAACCTATGAGTTTCCTCAGTCCAGCATCAGTTTCCCTCAACCAGTCAGTGCGTCCTCAAATTGTTCGCTTCCCTGAATTAGTTTCCCTCAACCAGTCAGTGCGTCTTCAAATTGTTCGCTTCATTCAATCAGTCTTCATCGGACAGTCAATTTTTGTGCGACGCAAGAGTGGCGAAATCTCCACCTCCGCCAAGCCAGTGGAACTACCCGTGCACACCATGCGAACGGCAGTCGGTCCTGATTGTAGGAGCTTGAGATTATATTTCATTGAGCACATTCCTGTCCTCAAGAGTGAGTTAATAGGCATTTTAAGCCAATAAGTAAAAAACTGGACTTCTTGAATGCTAGATTCATTTTGGCAGTACCCGCCGAAGTGGTTCTATCACAAATTGTCTAGTTATACCTTAATGGGTATGTACACTGTGACGGCCAGAAAAATAAATGCTTTTTGTGATTTTTGTATGTATAGGCTAGAAGCCTATACATATTAGGTTGTTGGGGTTAAGTTTGATCAAAAGGTCATATATTGAGCTACATTTGGGCATTTTTTTATTGAAAAATACACGTAAGTTTAAGAGTTATAGCTGCTTTTCGGAGAGACCTCTGCGCGGACACGTGTTGGTGGTTACGGCTCTATCTATCGTTACAATCATCTGTAACACAAATGAGCATGTTTTTCACAAACTAGAAGGATGCCTCTTCAGTTGTAAGACCCAATTTTTAAAAAATTTTGTCGCAAAATTACAGAAATTTGAAAAAATGGATATTTTTTGACTCCATAAATTCGGGCAAAAAAAGGGGTAAATATTAATGGAAAAAAATCGGCTTCGTACAACTCAAGCCATTTTTATGACTTACAAGTGGATCCAAGTAAAATGAAAATCGGATTAAAAATAAAGGATGTGGGACCGGAACCGTATCAAAAAACAGGATTTTGAGAAAAAGGCGTTTAAAGTTTTAGAAGCATCTTACGTGTAAAGATGATACTGAACACAGACGCTGAGCAATACAGACTACATTTGTCAAAGCGTGTTTACAATGACCCTTCAGGGCTACAAATACTTACCGTATTCCAAATCAGCCCTAAACTGGTTTACAGAAAGCACAATGGCGCAGTGCGAGATACAAACCGATTTTCGAAGCGCGTGCACGCCTGACTGAAAACGCTTGTAGAAACGGTAATTTTCATGATCGAGCCATAATATTTTGGGAAATAAATCTTAAATATATATACAATCGAAATAGTTAGAAAAAATTTTCGATTTTTTTCGCCCGTCACAGTGTAACAGCCCCCTTAATAGGAAGGAATTGTCAAGTCTGTCTCATGCTAGCGGTTAGCGTGCCGGAGTTCATCCTGTTACTCTTAGAACTGTTAGTCTTAGAACTGTTAGGATAACTAAAACCCCTTACAAAAAACACGCATCTAAACTGTTAAATTTTTGTAGTGACTAAACAAATAAGTTTATTGGCGAACTTACTTCGAAATAATTCGAAAAATTAATAGCGGCAGACATCCCGGATAATACAAAGCGCAATAGATTACGCAGATTAGAAAAGAAGTGTTATAATATTATTAAGCTAACTAACGTTAACGCGGCTATAGATAATAGCAACAATTCGGTAAACACTACTAACCATTATAACAACACTTACATTTCTCAGCCAGCCTCCGCTTTTCCTAATCTATTAGGACTAAGTAACGAAATATTAGCGGAGATACAAATCTACCTACAAAAAACTACTAATTTCCAAAAATTGTACAACGAATTTCTGCAGGACAAAAATCCCCCACATCCTAGCCCTTGTTACATTCCGAGACCCTCTACACCTTATCCACAATACACTCCCTACGAATCCTAGGATGATCCGCTAACCGAATACTCCCCTGAAGACGATATTTGCGATAGCGACATTGAGATCATAGACTGAATGTGTAGATCTTCCCTCGAACTCTCCGAATGTATAGATTCTTTTGTACCTTGAGTTAAGATTATTGTCAATAAAACTTGTGAATTGCAAACTGTGTGTCAGAACCTTATTTATTGACCTGTCTTTACGCTAATACGTAACACTGCCCGCAAAGCACGAATCCACGGATTATACGTGGAATCCACAAGTACGAGTCTCGTCGAAAGTTTGTGTAATATACTTGGTATCCACGTATATTACACGCGGAATACTGGCGTAATGTCCGCCTACAAATAGTTGATTATCCGTGGAATATGCGTCGAAAACAAATGGAATTCATTGATATTATCAGCGATTTCTACACAGTGTCAAAAATTTCGCTTCAATTCTACGCGGAAATCTCATCTAATACTTGTGGAATAATTGCTGAAAGCTCAGATAATACACATCGAATACGCGTATTTTCGATGCGATTTCCACGCATATTACATTCGATGTACCATGATAATAAAGAAAATAAAAATTTTCGTCAAAATTTGAAGATATTACGAATTTTTATTAGTAATATTACGTGCAAATATTACGAGCTTGTAAATTTGTTCTTCTTTATTTAAACATTTGTTTACGTACCTGTAAGAATCAAAATTTATCTAAACCGAAAAAGTGCTGCATCTATCTTCAAGGAAGAGTACCTGAAAATAGTTGTTGAAAATTTACACAAAGAAAAAGTCATTTTTTATTGCATATTGTATGAAAGAATACTTATCTCATGGTTTCCTTATTTCAGCTAATAACTTCAATATTATATCAAAACTTTGGTTTCGTTGACATAATGCAAGATTTCTTGACAGCAAATTAAATTTATTAAAACATAATTCGTTGCTAAGCAACGACCAAACTTACGCGTATTCACATATCGCAGTTTTGGAATATAAATTTCAAGTCGTTGCTTAGTAACAAACTATGTTTTAATAAACCGGATTTGTTGTCAAAAAATCTCGCGTTGTGTTACGGAACCACATACCAATTATAATATGAACATTATTAGCTGAAATAAGAAATCTATCAGATAAGTATTCCGTAAAACGATATGACATAAACAAGAACTGTTTCTTTGTGTAATTTTTAACCATTTTCAGGTATACTCTGCTTCCAAGATAGATGCATCACAATTTCGGTTTATCTCTGTTGAATCTTACAGGTTCGTAAAAAAATGTTTAAATAAACAATAACAAATTTTAAAGCCTTTTTTGTTCGTAACATTTCCACATGTAGACGAAAAATTTTATTTTCTTTATTCGCATATTATCATGGTACATCGAATGAAATATGCGTGGAAATCGCATCGAAAATACGTGTATTCGATGTGTATTATCTGAGTTTTCAGCAATTATTCCACAAGTATTAGATGAGACTTCCGCGTAGAATTGAAGCGAAATTTTTGACACAGTGTAGAATTCGCTGATAATACCAATGGATTCCATTTGTTTTCGCCGCATATTCCACGGATAATCGACTATTTGTACGCGGACATTACGCCAGTGTTTCGCGTGTAATATACGTGGATACCAAGTTAATTACACAAATTTTCGACGAGACTCGTACTTGTGGATTCCACGTATAATCCGTGGATTCGTGCTTTGCGGGTATTTAAATAGTTAAAGAAAACTGTATAAAATAGGGTCACTGTGGGTAAATGTGATAACCCTATCACCACAGAATATTATTTCTATATCCGCCCTAAAAAATATTTCTATAATATTAATGGAATATTATATCGCGAAAATAATATTTTAGAAATATTTTTTCATGCGGACATAAGAAGAATATTATTTATTTATTTATTATTTATTAAATAGATTGCGCCTCGGGCATTCCCGTATGGCTGAGTACAGTGTATACAGTAATAAATGAAATAGAGAAAACATTAATTACAAGTAAAGGTACTAAGCAGTGTACATATTAGAAGAAAAGTTAACAACAGTAGTAATTTAAGTTGCAATAGAGTAGCTGATATACAGAGTATGATAGTAATAACAGCTAAAAATCAGAGAATAATAATCCGGTAAGTAAGTAGTAAAGTACAATTTAAGCGTCTGAGAATTGTTTGTCTAGCAAAAACTTGTACAGATTGTTTTTAAAATTAGCAACAGTTGGAGAGGCCTTGATATAAGTCGGAAGAGAGTTCCAGAGACGGGTTGCACAAACAATAAAAGATCGCTCCATAGAGAGTGTACCAAAGAAAGGTACAACCAGTTCCCTGAAACCCCTGCGGACAAATCTGGTCACAATTTCATCACGATATACAAAATTATCCGATAAAAAAGTAGGGACTTTATTTCTCAGGAGATTAAACGTGAAAACGCCAAGAAAGTATTCACGACGCGGCTTCACTCTCAGCCAACCAAGCTCACGAAAATAAGGAGTAGTATGTTGACTCTTTCTGAGACAGTAAATGAATCGAATACAGGAGTTAAGGCATGTTTGGAGTTTCCGTTCCAGTTCCAGCGTGAGATTAGTCATTAGAAGACAACAGTAGTCCAAGATCGGCGTTATCAGCGTTAAGACCAATTGTCTGCGGAGCTCACAAGATAGCGTAGCATGGCTGTGCTTAATTGTCCTAAGCGTATAATGAACTTTTTGATAGATAGAGTTCACTTGTAGATTCCACTTCAGGGAGGAGTCAAAAATGATTCCTAGGTTCCTTGCGGACCGAACAAACGGTATTACAGAATCACCAATACAAACCGACGGAAGAGACAGTTCGCTAATGTGTTTAATGTTGGATAGAGAGCCAAGAATCATGATTTTGGTTTTAGAAGCGTTTAGACAAAGGTGATTAGCAGAGGCCCAAGCGTGGATGGACTGAATATCTCTGTCAAGGGTAGCCATGATGGATGGTAGATCACGAAGGGCACCATGGATGTATATTTGCAGATCATCAGCATACAACAGATATTTGCAAAACCTAATGAATAAGGAGATATCATTAATATAAATAAGAAAAAGTAGTGGTCCCAGTATTGAGCCCTGAGGAACACCAGTAGTAAGCTCAAGCCATTGAGAAAGATTACCATCAGAGTCTCGTACTGCCTATGATCTGCCAGAAAGGTAGGATCTAAACCATTGGATAGTTGATGAGGAGCATCCCAGGTCATGGAGCTTAGCAAGAAGAATATCATGGTTGACCAGATCAAAGGCCTTAGTGAAGTCAAACAAAACTAGCACCGTTATTTGCTTATTCTCGTTGGCACAACGAACATCATCAGCGAGGCGAAGAAGAGCACTTTGAGTTGAGTGTTGTTTTTTGAAGCCGCATTGAAAAGAATCAAGCAAATTATTAGTCCTCAGGTGTGCGGACAGCTGCAGGTGTACTATTTTTTCAAGTATTTTAGAAATTGGACAGAGGATAGATATAGGCCGGTAATGTGACGGTTCAAATGGTTTGGCTATTTTGGGTACTGGAGTAATTAATGCCTTTTTCCACAAGGAGGGATAGGATGAGGTCATCAAAGACTGATTCATTATGAAGGCAATACAGGGCAGTAAGATCTGATTAGCCTTGCCATAACAATGGATGGGCACCCCATCGTGGCCAACGGAATTAGAAGCAGAAGCAGTATTTATCAATTTTAAAATGTCAGGAGGTGTAATTTGTGAAAAGGAAAAGGGGGAAGGAGAGCTGTAAGATGGAGGCAGAGAGGACGTTGCAGCAGGGGCGTGATCCGATGCACCAAGAAATTGACTTGCTAGAGCCGAGACAGAAGATACAAAATAGCTGTTAAGTTCATCAGGGGAAATCGTCATGTGTGATGCCATCCGTTTGCTGGGAACTACACCAAGCGTGTTCAGCTCACGCCAGAGATCTTTGACATCACCACTTTGACGCAAATTACTCAGCTTATCACGGAGATAAGATGACTTCCTCGCATCAACCAACAAGTCAACTTTCCGAGCTTGATCACGGTATAGTTGTGAGAAGTAATCTAGTCCGAAATCACAACAATAGTTACGAAGCTTATTTCTGTATTGAATCTCTCTCTTAATATCCTCAGTCATCCAAAGAGCTGGAGGATTTTTGAGAGTAAGATGTTTCACAGGAGCACAAATGTTAAGAGCATTTGAAATGCTATTATTCAGAAGAGAAACAGTAGAATCAAGATCTTCCAAATTCCAGTTCACAGTGGATAGATTCACACCAATTATCGCGGAGAAATCGTCCCAGTCAATATGAGCATAATCACGGTAACTAATACTACGGCTAGATGGTTTAGGGGAAGAAATAGAGTATTCTAACAAAAGATATTCATGTCCAGACAAAAAAGGAAAGCCGGATTGCGCAAAAAAGGTGACCTTTGAGGGCGAGTCTACCAAGCATAAATCTAGAAGCGTATGAGAATGAGTGGTGTGATGTGTAGGTCCACAATTTAGCATGTGCAGATCCTGGGAGATTATGCAGTCACGCATGAGACGTATTTGACAAGAGTCCTCTAACATATTGTAATTAAAGTCACCCACAATCACAATATTAGGAGTCTGGAACCCAAGATCTGATAAAGATTTCCAAAAGTCAACAGGGAAGGGAGTTAGAGGTGGTCGGTACGCAACAATCAAAAGCAGATGAGAGTTAGCTATGAGTAGGTCAACCGACAGGTATTGTGTAGGCGAATTTACATCATCTGTAGAGATATCGACAATACGGAAATTTGAGATGACATGGTGCAGATAAATGCAGACACCTCCCCCTCTAGACCTGTCTCGATCATTTCGAATTAGCCTGTAATTTGGGATCTCAATTTTATTATCAGGCACTGTGTGGGACAACCAAGTCTCGGAAACAGCAATAACATGCGGAGTGAGATCTACAGCTAGCTGTTGTACTTGTACAAGATGATGAAATGGTAACAGTGACTGAGCATTCAAATGAATTATTTTCAGCGGGATAGATTGATGAGATTTGAAGTGATTATGTAGAGGAAAAGCAGTAGCAGAGGTGGATGGTAAGGATGGTAGGGAAGGTTGTAATTGCTATGTAGTCTCCATGGCAGTTCCAGAATCAGAGGTAGATGATTGCGCAGATATATCAGTCGGAGGGCCTGAAGCTTGAGTACCTAAAAGAGAAGATGTAGAAGCTGAGGACAGGTTTCTAGATTGAGGACGAGGGGATACAATATCAAGATCTGTGAAATCTTGAGGGTATCTTTTCTTCGGTTGATTTTCTTCCTTTTTCAGGAACACCTGTCCTTGTTTCATCCAACAAAATTTATAACCATTGGTGCTTGCGAGATGTTTAGCAGAGGCCAAATGTCTACGCTCGATCGCAGTAGATCTTTCATTTATGAGTAATTTATCAGTTGGTTGATTAGGATTGATGTCGCTGAGCATGACAGCTCCTTTTCTCTTTTTAGCTGACAACCACTCATTGCGAAACAATTTAGTCAAAAATTTAACAATGAGAACTCTGGCTCGACCTTTAACGACTGGAAGAACATGTAAATCATCAATTAGGTGTTCGTGAAAGGTGATACCCAAAAAAGTAGCTAAATCGCGCAGAAAAGTTAAGGGGTTATCCACTTCAAGGGAGGTAAGTCCAGTAATGGCGATTTCCCTGTCCCAATCCGGACGAGGGGGGATGCTAGCAAGATTAGGGTCAGAGACGGACCTCACCATGTTTTTGAACTGCTGGATAGCAGCAGCATTTTCAGAGACCCTCTTATCAAGCTCGACAAGATGTTGTTCATGCTTCTCTGACATAGTAATAACCTTATCAAGTTTCCTAGAAAAGGCCATAAACGAATCACGTAGCGTTTTCAGTTCTGTGATTTCTTTCTTGATAACAACAAGATCTTGACTAATGGATGGAATAGAATTCAGCTGCTCATTCATGGCAGGAAGACATGAAACCTTTACAGACAGATCAGACAGCATAGCAGAGATGTCTTTCAAGGATATCTCCCCCTGGTCTGTCATCTCGGATAAGGAGGTAGAAATACAATTTGCAGATAGAGTAATATTAGACAAGGAGGATGTTCTCTGTACAATAGCAGGTGAAGTAGTATCTTGCGATTCCACTGGAAGGAAATCTATGGTAGAAATCGTAGCTTTGTTTATAACAGAACAATCAACAGCAACAGATAAATCAGCTAGTGAATTTGAGCGAGGTTGACTGTGTAATGCTCTGCATTGAAAGCAACAATTGACGTAATTACGTTTAATCAAAGATAATTTAAACTTAGCACATTTCTTGTGAAATGTACGGTTGCAATTAGCGCAGTCGTATATTCGTCTCAGGGCCTCTCCACATGCAGCACATCTACCAATCATGAAATAAGATCAGTATAAAATAATTGACAATAATTATAAATTAAACGAAGTTCATAGGCAAAAGTGAAATAGAATAAATTAATTTATGAAGGAACAAGTCAATTAAATAATGTACATAGTTAACTGGAGCAAAGTGAGTAGATATACAAAAGTACAAGATGATGTATAATAAATAATAATAAGTAAGAATAATTATTACAGTTTATATCCAAGGACAATGAATAAATAAAATAAATATTATAAATATCAAATATTAAATATCAAATATTAAATATTAAATAAACGACGATAACACTAAAGAGTACAAAAATCATAAAAACAGAACCAAGTTAAATATGGGACGCGTTAACATGTTGAAAAAAATAGAACATATATGATTAAGTAAAAATTAAGTATAAATTAAAAGGAAAATAAGTATGAAAAACCTAAATAAATAAAAAACTTATTTAACATCACATCAAGACCGGTAAAAGAAAGACAGAGAAAGAAAATTTAAATGAAACAGCAAAAATAATAACTGGAATGATGATAACTGGAAGCAAGGTAACTTATCGACCAAAGGTAACGGAAACTGCAACGATGTCAACTGCAAGCCAAGTAACTTATCAAACTCATGTGATAAGATGATAGGCGTCGTCGGTAAGTTATCGATGTAAGTTCATTCCTGAATTCGCGAAGTATCCAGCAGACTGTTTTCAGCACTCAAGTCAGATGGAGCGACAACTTCGATAAACCGTGGACCTCTAGTATTGACGTCACAGTTACGACACAGTGCCAATGGAGAACATAGAATGTAAACAATAATATGCCCTCACGTAGGAGTCTCCAAAATAGGTCAAATCCTGAAATAGCATCAGAAAATTCCAGCAGTAATTTGTTTCAAAGCAAAACAGTATATGAACAAGAAATATGCACACTGGATAATTTATGTTTTTCAGGCACGGTACCCTGTTAAAGCTGGTAAACCAGGCACAGGGGATAGCAGGTTTACACAGATGAACTCAAGAAACAACTGCATATGATGTCATTATTTAAATTGAAAAAAACAATATCCAGGTCCAAAAAATACAGAAACAAAAACTTACAGTAGAGGAGAGAGCAAGCTAACCGACTCTCTCCTGTTTCTGTACACAGCGTATACAATATAATCAATCCATGAGTTGTAAAAGTCCATGGAGGTAAATCACTCCAAGATATGTAGTGGACATCAAGCAGAAAAAATCCAAGAACTCAAAAATCCAAGAAGTCCTTGAAAAACCCTCAAAAGTAATCAATAGTCCAGGGTATATGGATTTTCTTTCAAGTTAAATTGCCTTATTTCACAACTTCACAATTTAACCGACCGTATCAATCCGCAGCGATGAATTTTATTAGGGAGCAAAACAAAAACACGCCCGACTCTGATAACGGTCAGTTGAAGACTGAACTTTTTGTTAGATGAATTAACAAAATATGGAAATTTTGCTATATTAACCAAATGATTTTGTGGAAAGAAAATTAACAAAATATTTGTGTTAATTTTACCATATTTTTTGTTATAATAACAAAATAGTTTTCTGCATGCAAATCAACTCGTTTTTTATCGTATGACTATGTTGCATATGAGACAATATGGGTTTGAGCAATTTAATTATTGCAGTTTAACATTAAATTCAGTTATGTAGCATTTTTTTAAATTTTAACTATTGGAAATGCGAAAAAAGATTCGAGTATAAATATTTTTCAGTGATAAAATGAATAGGTTATTTAATTTTACAGTATCATGCTTGTACTCATCATTGAAATTAATGTATTTATTAGTTAACTAGGGGGCTCCGCCCTCTGCGCGCTACGCGCGGGAACCCCCGATGGAGAATTTAATATTTTTCTTTGCAATATTTCTAAATTTATTACTGTTTTATATGTTAAATTTAGTATAATTGGCTAATTATTTAAAATAAATGGAATTTTCTATATGTATAATAAAATTAAGATTTATCAATAATGAAGAAAAATAACTCTTTAAACACTGATCT
Organism: Cremastobaeus sp. ZL-2020; assembly: GCA_022817545.1. Taxonomy (NCBI): domain Eukaryota; kingdom Metazoa; phylum Arthropoda; class Insecta; order Hymenoptera; family Scelionidae; genus Cremastobaeus; species Cremastobaeus sp. ZL-2020. The sequence goes on along the minus strand of JABFPD010000693.1, from coordinate 82 downwards.
CAATTAAAAATTAAAAATGAAATTTAGGAAAATTTGATTAATTATTATATTATTAATATCAAGGAAAGAAATATTAAAAACA
>JABFPD010000692.1:0-10406 GCA_022817545.1 Cremastobaeus sp. ZL-2020 | reverse complement strand
TGAAAAATTTTATACAAAACTCCATGATACTTTATAAATTTCTATAACTTACAATAAAAGATAACATAAACACCAATAAGATTCTATAACATGATCCATAAAGTCTTATAACCTAAAATAAAAATATTAATTTCTTATAGTAAAAATGGACAGATATACAATAAAAAAGTTAATCATTTTATAGAAATTTATGATTTTCTATTGAAACTTATGGATTTTGAGTCTGTTGGGTTCTGATAACGATTATTTTATTGAGTCAAGTAGTTGAATAATGAGGATTTCATTATAAATATTGTTTTATTTATGTGCATTACGCATTAAGATATTGTGTGATCTTGATAGTTTTACTTTTTTTTGTATCTAGCAATAGATTTTAGTTAAGCTAATTAAATGTTTCAGGGCTGTGTCGAGAGTAGACCTATCTTCTGCAGTAGCGTGCAGCAGTACTGCGTGCAGTAGTAACTTAGCGATGGTTGGTAGAAGCGGATTATCTAGTAGTAGCTGGAGGCTTATGTCAGGATCAGCCCCTGTTACCCCCAGAGCTACGCCCCCCGCATCTCCACAACACTGGCCAAAAAGAATATCTATCCGGCAGACCTCTCAACTACCGGCGCCACCTGAGTCTCCGTCCTCGATTACGTAGCAATATAATTTTTATCATAAGTATTATTAAAACATTGGATTTGTAAATTTTAAAGCTCAAGCACAATTTTTTTATACATTAGACATACTATTTCAATTCTTTTCATTTGGTTTTTCTGGAGGATTGTAAAAATGAAAATGTAGAATTATTTTATGTTACATGTGCCTAAGAAACGCTATACTCTGCTAACTTTTTTCTGCCGTGTTGATGTTCTGTACTGCAAGAAAAAATTGAAATTCATCTCATTTATTCAGAGGGAGAAGCTGCATTTATCTTGCACCTGTGACATAAAATATTTTGTATGTAAAATGGAAGATAAATTAATATTTTTCGGCAAGAACATAATATACTTTCATTATTACATATAAAATCTTTACGTTCACATAAATTACACTAAGAACTGTTATAATGTTTTTCAACTTTTTATGAATGATTTCCAGCGAAATCGAATTTTCAGAAGAGCTTTGATATTAGGAGCATAACCTGTGATATAGATGCAAATATTTAATTAAAAATGTATGTAGAGTTTGCTAAGCAACATGTAAAATATAAATTGAACAGCATTAGCAAGGTTATTATTTAGAACAACATGCAATGTAATGTGTAAAAACTGAATTATTGTGGCTTATATTCGAAGATAATCACGTCATTATATTGCATTTTCAATAAAAGCCGCAAGTTATAGACGTTTCTTACAGGTTCTACAACGTATCACAGTAACGTTATTGAACATTTACGAAACAATATATTATGTACATATATTATGTACCACAATATATTATGTGGTAATGAGATGGTATGAATGTTATTTTCTTACTTTGTATGTATACTTTTCGAGATATTGAATAAAATCATTTGTAGATACGTTCAAATACGTATACGTTCAAACATGTATACGCCAAATCAGTATCTTTGAATTGCACTATCACGCCATCTATGCATTGACATTAATTGGTGGGCATATTTGATTTATGTAAATAATAAAATCCATGAAATTGGTTTTTTTTGTTTTAGTTGCAATAAATCTTATTCTATCAATTTTCGACTTTAATTTTTATAAAAATATTTCGATTTTTGTTAAATTTTAATTTACCAGTTTGTTTTCCACTAATAACTTACAATTCCGCCACTGGCGGGTGTTTTTCATAGCGTTGCAATCGTTACTGGTTTGGCGTATAGCAGAAGTTTCTTATTCCCACACTACAAAGTAACTATGAAGTTATCGTTAAAACGTACTATCTAAGTTAGCATTTTAAAAATGGGCTATATGAGCGATCATTATTACCCAGAAGACCATACATTTCCAATTAATCTAAAAGTGACATCACAGGTTAGTCACAAGTTAATCATTTTTAAGTCCCAAGTGCGTTATATATGTATCATTATTTCCATCACGGCATGACCCGACTGTGACTTCGTATTGTGACATCACTTGAAAATCACAAATACATTACTAAGAACAGCGATATAATTGATTTGAAATTTAAAAAAAAATCTGCTCCAATTGGGAATTGAACCCGAATTTCGGGTGTAATATGCTGTGAGTCTAAGCACTTAACTGCGTGAGCTTATGATTGATTTGTGACTTTCAAGTGATGTCACAATATGAAGTAACAGACGGGTCACGCCGTGACGGAAATGGTGATACATATGTGACGCACCTGTGACTTACAAATTACTAATTTGTGATTATCTTGCGATATAACTTTCAGGTTAATATAAAAATTTTGGTTTTCTGGGTAAATATGAGTATTTTTAACAACAATGCAATAAACACATATATTACATTAAATATCGATTTTATATTTAACTTTATATAACAATCAAATGCATTTGAAACTTAAATTATAAATTCAAAAAATAAATCCTAATTTTATAAAAATGGTATATCTACATAACATTTGATTAAATAAAAGCAAATTGTTTGCATAAAATTTTATCAAAAATTGAGCAAAGTGTTGCACACTGGTTCAGATTCTGGAAAAGCTGGCCGAAATTCCAAATTTGAAGTTCAATATACTGAAATTGATTCAATGCTGTCAACTCAAGAGGGCATTACTGCATACATTGGTAGAAGGATACGACTTTATCGACGATATAATTCTCTGTTACGCGGGTTAAAACTTGTTGCTTGAATAGAAACGTTAGAAACTCTCATATAAGTTAAAAGTTTATTACTGGATTTGCATAATTTCAACCTCTCTACATGTTCTGAAATTTTTCACGTATATAATATGGATCTTCCTGGAGGTAAGTTCATGACTACAACATTTTTCATATACAACAGTTTTTTGTGAACCATTATACAAAATTCCGTTAAAAATATTTAGTCACATTTTAAACACTTATGCAGATATATTTTGTCTCGCAAGATCCCGTGATCTTATACGAAAAAAATATTCGCTCAGATCATACTTGAACTCGAAAAGCAAAAATTAGCTGCAGCCACTTGCTCTCATCAGCCTAAGAAATATATCAAAAGTTGTTTTTAATAACGTTAAAAAACTGATAATATATTTCATGGAACATATACTTGTTATGTGTGTTAACTGTAAGCAATTTAGTAAACAGAGCAGACTGTTCCATTCTATGTTTGGTAAAGTGTACAAAAATGTTCTCCTATCACATAGGGGTGTATGGCTCCCCGTGAGAATCCGCATTTTCTCAGTAGTATAACAATATCGTAAAAACATGAAATCATAACCACATATTAATATATAACTTAAAAAATGTAGCTTATCAGCTGCTTTCATGGAGTTTTTTAATCACTTAAATTGTATTGAATCAATAATCGTTTTTCGTATAAAATTTAATACAAACTCGAATTTAACATTATAATAAAAAATTTGATTTAAACATCTTTTAGTGAATAATGATAATTAAAAATTAATTCTTGAATTTTACACTATGTTATTTGAATTTAAATGCAGAAACATGTTTATATGTATGTTATATATTATAAGAATATTTTCGTCCGTAACTTTCTCATTTGTTATTATAACTATTCTGTAGGTTCCAAAGCAAGCACCATACAATGCACTCGTCAAGATGTATTTTTTATACTAAGAGATAATTTAAGCAAAGACTTAGAAACACAAATTTCACTTCTAGAAATTGGTTTGACTACTGCAAAACAAATTACTATAAGGATTCACAAAGATGCAAAACTACACATGAAGAAAATGTTATGCTCTCTGAAAACAAGATGGGCAAATGCTTCCAGAGTACAAAAACGGTTCCTTGTAAATAACAAAGAATGGCTGGATGGCGTGATTAATATTGCTGTAAGATATTATATAAGATATTATACAATTTATCAATGTTATGGGAAGTATGAGCAATTTTTTAACAGCGTTGTTGGTGTTTTTTCAGAATGCTGATGTTTGCACAAGTCCGAAGAAAAATGAAAATAAACCATCAACAACGGCGAAGGTTGGACGACCATCCATTGACTTTAACACAGCTAGTGATCGTACAAAACGAAAAAGAACAGAAGAAATTCGCAAGTCTTTTGACACAGCTGAGTTAGCGTATGCAACGCAAATGAGTTTGCGGTCATCCGGATTGCAAGTTGCTGCAAGTGTGATAAAAGACATAACTTCGTCTTCTCCAACTCGAGCTTCTACATATAAGTCAGCCATTAAAGATTACGAAATACCCCGTCCAAAAGAATTGTCTCAAGACACTGCGCTTTCTCTAGTCATTGAAGGAAAAATGACGAAATTCCAATATAATTTGATTAGGCAAACTGGAATAGAAAATAACAACCCTTTTTTCCACCGTATTATAAAGTTTTAGAAGCCAAAAAACGGTGTTATCCTTCTAATATAACAATTTCAGAGACAAGCGCTGAAGTTAAATTGCAATCGCTATTAGAGCATACTACCGATAGGATTTTGAAGGTACAAAATGACGTTATTAATAGTTTGGATGAAAATACTGGAAGCTTCACATTTATTTTGAAGTGGGGATGTGACGGTTCGTCAAATCAGAGTCAATATAAACAAACTTTTAGCGATAAATCTAGTTCTGATTCAAACATGTTTCTGACATCACTCGTCCCGTTACAAATTGCAGCAAATAACAGTACTACTAAAAATGAAATAATAGTGTGGAAAAATCAAAGACCTTCATCTCCTAGGTTTTGCAGACCGATTAGGCTACAATTCTTACATGAAAACGTGCAGTCAACTATCAGTGAAAAAAAGTATATCGATGACCAAATAGCATCATTGATTCCTTTCAAAACAATGATTGATGGGAAAGAAATAATAGTGAACTATAAACTTGTTTTTACTATGATAGATGGAAAAGTGTGCAATGCAGTGACATCAACGAAATCAACCTTAAGATGTTATATATGCAAAATGACATCCAAAGATTTTAATAACATTGACTTGATTCTGGAACAAAAGGTAGATACGTCGACATTGGAGCTAGGACTATCAACATTGCACGCCTGGATTCATTTCTTTGAATGCTTGTTACACGTCGCAGAGAAGCTTGGTATTAAAAAATGGCAAGCTCGTAAGGAGGACGACAAAAAATGTGTTGCAGAGCAGAAAGCAACATTTCAAAAAAAATTTAGGGAAAAGCTTGGGCTACTCATTGATTTTCCAAAACATGGTTATGGCAGCACGAACGATGGCAACACAGCTCGACGTTTTTTCGAATCTTCCTCGGTGTCTGCAGAAATATTGGGTATGGATGAAGACATTATTCATCGCTTTCACGTCATTTTGCAAGTTCTGTCGAGTTGTTTTCCTGTGAATATCGAGCTGTATCAAGATTATAGCATCACTACGGCTAGAATGTTTGTTCAAAAATATCCTTGGTATTGTATGCCGACAACTGTTCACAAGGTTTTGCTCCATGGGCCTGAAATTATTCAAACTGCCTTGCTACCCATAGGACAGTTATCAGAAGATGCTCAGGAGTCACGTAATAAAGACATAAGAAAGTATCGTGAAGATTTCTCTCGCAAATGTAGTAGGGAAAAAACGATGGAAGATGTTTTTCATCGACTTTTAATGTCTTCAGATCCCTTCATTTCTAGTTTGAGAAAGACTTCACCAAAAGCTAGTAAATCTTTATCACCTGAAGCAATGCAACTTTTATTGCCACCCGATGTTAATCAATATGTAACTGCGACTCCAACTACAAACGATTCAGACAATTCGGGCGATGCTCTTGATCTTGAAAAAATTGTGTGAATGCATTAGTTAAACGATACATAATATTGTCATTTTATTTATGCATACATTTTATTTATATTCAATTCATGTATTCCATCACCAAAGATTCTGATAAATAAAAAACTGTTTTCGAAATTGTTTATCTTATATTCAAATTCTTAATTTGTTGCCTCAAAAATCCTTCAATACGAGCTTCCTCACATTATGTTTGCTGTATAATAAATCCATTCTTTTTTATTTTATTTTTCATGAATTCTACATCTGGCCTTAATAAATTCTAAATGCTGATTTTTGAACATTTCAAATGAAATTTTATTATATTGAATCTTTGATAAAATTGTTAATCAAATTTCTCTTCATATACTCAATTAATAGCGTCGTTAATCCCTGAAAACAGACTGTGATGTAATTCGTGTTATTATTTGAGATTTGTGTCCGCCATGTTGGATCCGCCATTTTGATTTTTCAATTTTATCAAGATATTCCTTATCAGTAACCTCGAAATATGTTGGTTACAAAATTTCAAGCGATTACATAATGTTTTTGAATTTATGCCAGCATTTCCGAAATGTGAACCAGTGTGGCTTCGAAATTTTTGCCATATCTCGGTCAATTATGAACCGATTTTAATATTTTTTTTAAACCGGAGTACCTGAAGAATATAATAACAACCGTAACGTTCTTTTTTTTCGTTTTTAGGGAATTACGATTTTAACAAAATATATATTTACATATATATGTATGTATATACATATATATGTAAATAAACATTTTTACACACAATACATATACAACAAATTAATAACAAGTACAAAACAGTTTTTTCGCCGTAATAAACAAAGTGGCAATTATTTAAAAAAAATTATCTTCTCTCCCATTGGTCGGGGATTAATTTTTTTTAATTACCATACAGCGAGTTTGGAAACGCGTAGTGTTTCCAAACTAGATGGCGACACCATACGACATTTTGAAACAATATTTCAATTCATTATATAATTAATCGTATTAGATATGTGAGTGATTCCACGGGATACTTCTTCGAATATCGTTCACTGGTTTACTTAGAACAATAATGTTCACTCTGAAACCCCGCTGTTGACACCCAATTTTACAAAAATTCAAAAAATGTTCATAAATTCACTGGACAGATTTATTTCAAAACAATCAAACTATAATCTTGTTTCATGTAAACAAATTTAACGAGTTTCTATGTATTTTTTGTACTGCAATACATTCAGAATTATGAGCCTCCATTCATTTGCTTCAGATGGAGATACTGAAGATAGATTTGATATTTTGGATAAATATGATAAAAATATAAGCAATGAATCACATTTTGCATCAAATGGGAAAACTAAATTTTTATACTTATAATTTCTTAAAATGTTTTATTATTCGATATTTTTTTAAATAGGTAATAGCAATTTAACTCTTAAGTTCTTGCGCCTGTTCGGATTTAATCAGTAATCAATGGGACTGTCGCTTGTTAATTTTTTAAATTAAAGCAAATAATACAACACGTTGATCTGACAGGCAAACATCAAGTGAAATATTTTAACTGATAATGTTATTATATTAAATTAATTCTTGTCTGTTGCGTGAATAAAATTAAGGTGAAATATTATCATTATAAGAATTATGAGATTACATTCAACACGAAGTCAAAATATAGACTCGGTTCAGCTGCTAAAGTAAGACCTGTCTTCGCCAATTCGACTAGTGAATCATTTATCTTTTCTATGGGCTTATCTAGTCGAGTAGAAACAACGCTTGCAGAATAATAATTGTACACTAGTAGACTGAATAACATCAAGTTCAGAAAAGCGACGCGTCCTGGAGCTTTGATGGGTATATATGCTGACCCTGAAAAGAAAAAAAGATTATTTTTATATTAATAGAATTTGCGAGTTCTGCAAAATTATCGGTTGAATCTGCTGAAATAGGAACACAATATTCTGACAAATTATAGTTTGTCGGGTATTGCCTAAAAGCAGCGTCGCGATCTTGTATAAATAAACATATATTAATTGTAAAATCCTGTTAATTTCAGTAAAATAATGTTTTAATGTTTATGTAAAAATTTTTTTAAAGGCGAATACCATAAAAAGGTAATATTGTATAAACCGACTCTTTTTAACGTATGAACGCGTTCACTCTTGTGTTTCGATGTTGCCGACCAACATTTTTATGCTTAACCCTCTGACACATGACCAGGGTCCAAAAAGAACAGGGGTCTGTTCAAACGCTCGCCGTTCATAGAAGTCGTGGTGGAAAAAATTCAGAAGTGCGGGGGGAAAATCTAGAGGGGCCAAGCTAACTTTAGGCCCAATCGCCGCAGTTATATTCCAAGCGTCATAGCGCCTGGACGCGCGTAAACATTTTTTTGTTCCCTTGGGACCCTGGTTATGCGTGATTGTTTCAATTTAGAGTTTCATTTGTGATTCATGTCTCAGTATGTATGCCATTAATTATTGCTAAAAAAGTGTATTAGTGCCTTATTTGATACTGAAATAATATCTGTGTTTAATTTACAGGCTTCCAAATGTATAATTTATTTTCCACAACTAATAAAAGCTACTATCCGTAATTTTATCATTTTTATGTGAAAAATATTTTATTAGGTCATTGATATCATTCAAAACAAATATTCTAAATTAACTTGTTTCAAAACATCGATTTTTCCGTCGGAAAAGCATCAAATACGTCTGTATTCATATATTGATATATTCTGTAATTTCGCTATGTTCATTGTGCGAAATAATTCACTAAATTTAGTGTAATTTGTATTTCAACTACACGCAAAACACAGTAGTCGTCTGAAATGTTCGGACCACATGTCTGGGCCATGTCGGCGAAAATATTTGGTTATCAAACATATCAGCCGTTTATAAGCACGTCTGGAGCATTTGGCTATATGCTCCCGAAGCGATTTGTTTCTATCTTCATATTTAATATAAAATTCAAATTTTTTAAGAAAGTATGTTTTTGATGATTTTTCTGAAAAACATTTTTTTCAAATAATTGTTTTAAGACATTTATTTTGAAAATTATTCTTCAATATTATGTTTTCCGGATACAGCAGACTTCAAAAATTTTTTTCCACCAAAAATCATCCAGATTGAATGATTTTTGGCGGAGATATGCATCTCTAAAGTAGTCTTGTTCTTATGAGACCCTGGTAATGTGGAACCGTTAGTCGAAATACGCCATGCGTCTAAGGGTTTAAGGTCATTTTGATTCTTGATAACTGTCAATCGCTTGTCACTATAACTGTAATTTAACTGAAAAATTATTTTAAATAATATAATGCATTTATATGAATTGACTTGTTTTTCTTGGGTTTTGAGGTTCCTGAACATTAATTCTATGATCAAATATTATTACACCTTTTGAAAACTGTCATTCGATTGTGTTCGGAATTCTGATAACATATGTTGACATTGAACAGAAACTTTATAAAACTTTAATTGCTATATAAACTCAATCGATTTCTTGCATTCTTGAACATAACTACTTGGCTAATTTACTTTGCCATATTTGAAAATGCTCGTGCAGAACCGCTCATCTTACCTACAGCGCTCGGTGGTCGGACTAACCAGGCGCATTTACCGACACTACAAGTGTGCCAGTACACTTACAGTGCTACCACGTGCATTTTGCTTAGCGCAATAAAACAACAGGTGGCGTTTTTCATTGCCAGTTTTTTCATTCGCAATAGAATTGCTGCGGAGAATTATTAAATATCCTCGCATTTCGAGGAAAAAATTACATTCGCTCGAATCAATGAGTGAGTCCACTGGTACTCAGTGGACATTCTCTCGGTTATAGAGAGAATAATCATGCGGAAATTAATAGTGGTGTTCATTATTAATTTTCGAATACACTTTTTGCAGAGAACATTGGTGCTCAGTGTTTCGTCCCACTCTTAAGCTGTGGTGCCCAACTCGGGTTTTCATACACCTCTAGTCACACCACACGGTGTTGACATCCTAGCGGCCAACCAGTTAAACAGTGGTGCTCAACTGGCTCTTACGCCATTTTCGCCACACTATTAAGCAGTATCAGGCAAAACCGAACCAATTGCCGCGCAGTAGTTCCTAACCCGGCACTTTCGTCACAATACGTCACATTATTCGTGACATCTCGTTGATCACGTCCCTCAGTGGTGATCAACTTGACAACTTACCATCCATCAACCGTGTCGACTCTCTCTGACACACTGGTGCTCAGTTTCGTCGATTAGAAAGAGAGAAAGAAACGAGCATACCATCCGCTCTCTTAACCAACCAAGTCACCTTGGAATTTCCCAGCAAGCCTTTGGCGCCTGAAATCTCTAAGTTAATTGTGCTGTATCGGCACAATTAAGAAGTCGCTTTACCACTTAGACCTCCAACTATCGTCAGTCGGTAAAAAAGTTCGACACACTTCAGCCAAGCATATTTGAAGTGCTCAGATTCAAAACCCGATAAGTCCACTTTTGACATTTGTTTATAATTTTGTGATTAACATGAACAATATGAATTTCAATGTAAATAATTAACCAAATTATTAACAGCAGTTACACTAAA